>JAAGKR010004304.1:54045-62802 GCA_011419295.1 Clarias macrocephalus | reverse complement strand
TGCGTGGGTCTGCGTGTGCGTGGGTCTGCGTGTGCGTGGGTCTGCGTGTGCGTGGGTCTGCGTGTGCGTGGGTCTGCGTGTGCGTGGGTCTGCGTGTGTGTGGGTCTGCGTGTGGGTCTGCGTGTGTGTGGGTCTGCGTGTGCGTGTGTGTGGGTCTGCGTGTGCGTGTGTGTGGGTCTGCGTGTGCGTGTGTGTGGGTCTGCGTGTGTGTGGGTCTGCGTGTGTGTGGGTCTGCGTGTGCGTGTGGGTCTGCGTGTGTGTGTGCGTGTGGGTCTGCGTGTGGGTCTGCGTGTGTGTGCGTGTGGGTCTGCGTGTGTGTGTGTGTGGGTCTGCGTGTGTGTGTGTGGGGGTCTGGTTGTATGTGTGGGTCTGTGTGTGGGGGTCTGTGTGTGTGGGTATGTGTGGGTCTGTGTGTGTGGGTGTGTGTGGGTATGTGTGTGTGGGGGGGGGGGGGGAGTTTGCGTGGGGTTGTGTGTGGAGGTGGAGAGGGGACTGCACGTCTGTGCGTGTGGGTCTGTCAGTCTCTGTTTGTGGGTGTGGGTCTGTCTGTGTGTGTGTGTTATTTGTGACGTTAAAAATGTGTACAAGCCTGTTACTTAATTTATTCATTTGTGAATGTTACCATGTGTGTGTGTTACATACTGTATGTGTGTGTGGGTGTGTGTGGTGTATTCTCTTCATGCATATTTCATTGTGCGGCTCACAAGATGCAGTGATTGCGCTGCTCTGGCACTGTGTGTGTGTGTGTGTGTGTGTGTGTGTGTGTGTGTGTGTGTGTGTGTGAGATTTAGGAAAGGCCTATTTATGTGGATTTTGTTTGTGCTTCATCTGTACCGCCTGTTTGGATATAGGGATGTATATATTTGAGCAATCACATTTGTTTGTGTGTGTATATGAGTGTGTGTGGTTGTGTTGGGCGGAGGGGGTCTATGGTCTGTGTTTGGTGGGTAAACAGTCTGGTCTGTGCTGGGTGAGTCACGCTACAGAAGTGTGATGTTATTCTGCTGTGTGTGTGTGTGTCTTTCTCTCTCTGCATGGATGTCGTCTCCACAAGGTCGTGTTTGTACAACATAGTTTTCTCAACAAAAAAAAAGTTTTAATATTCCAAAATTAACAGCGATTAATATATTGGGGAAAACTACTGGAGGAACGAAACTTGTGTGATTATAATCTCAAATCAACAGGTTCTAATGAGAACTTGTGATTGTTATGAGTCTGTTAATGTGTGTAGTTCTGATTCTCTCATCACATCATCAGTCTGAATCCCAACTACAGTAAACAGTATTTTCTTTAATGAAAACAAAAGCAGCACGCATAATATTTCACAAGTGGTTTTACATGTCACTTATCTTGTGGCTGAAACTTTGGGTGTTTCATGTTAGGCACAATGGATTTGTAGGCGATCGTTCATGTTTTTAAATTCTTTGTACTTGTATACACTCCCGTATTTTTTTTACTCTCCGATACAGCAGGTGGCAGTATTAAACCCACCATTAAACACAGAAAAGAAAAGTACAAGGAAGTCGACCTTCACACTATGATTAATGATGTGGATATTTCAGGAAAAATGTCATGAGTAACGTTTCGATGACATTGTGTCTAAGCAGCGGTCCACTTCCGGGTTCAGTTAATTTGATCCCGAGTACACCGTGCTTGAGACCACCTCGGGAATGGTTCCTGAACGTGGAATGATTTTGTTCCCACTGATTCAAACGATTCAGACTTTGAGGTCAAGTCTACTCGGAAACGATCCCTAATGTGAGACCGCACTTTAACAGTCTTAAAGGTGTAGTACATTGTGTAAATTCCACATGATTAAATATGAAGCTATTTGGGATTCAAGTTAAAAATCTGTTTGTGTTTGCATACTCCGTTGTATGATTGCGTTATTTAAACCAACTTTTTTTTCCCCATCTTGCAGCAAATGGTAATGAGCCTGCGAGTGTCTGAGCTGCAGGTTCTTTTGAATTACGCCGGTCGCAACAAACACGGCCGGAAGCATGAGCTGCTGACCAAAGCGCTGCATCTGCTGAAGGCCGGCTGCAGTCCTGCCGTACACATGAAGATCAAGGAGCTGTACCGGCGCCGCTTCCCCACCAAACTGCTCTCACCGGCCGAGCTGGCCCTGCAGGGTGTACACGCGCCCGCCGTATCGCTGCCCACCGGCCTCACCCAGCTGCCGTTTGACGGACACGCGTCTCCCACATCCCCTCTGCTGCCCATATCACTCCTGGGGCCCAAGCATGAGCTGGCGCTACCCCACCTGCCCTCTACGCTCCACCCTGTCCACCCCGACGTCAAACTGCAGAGGCTTCCTTTCTACGACGTCCTCGACGAGCTCATCAAGCCCACCAGCCTCGGTAAGAGTGTTTTTGTGTTTCAGACGTCTGCATGTGTTTAATTATAAAATCATGTGGGTCAGTATTTAACTGCCTTGATTGAATTCTTAAGGAAATATTATCATTCATTTATCAAATATGAGAAGACATTCCACTTGAGACTAACATAATGTAGTGTTAAAAAATCATATTTTATTTGTTGCCTCCACAGCATGGCCTTTGCATACACAGCTGTTTAGTCCCGATTCTGTGAGTTCTTGTTGCATTGTGTGTTTACGGAAATGTTTTTACATTCAACATTGAACATAGCTGTCATTTCTACTGTTGATTTTTGTTTTAATTCTTTTACACAAAGCATGTAAGTGATCCCATATAAGATTTTATTCCAACCACATTTCTTCCTTAAAGTTGACGCTTCACTGCAATTATTCCAGATTTGAATAATGTGTTGGACTTTTTTTAACCCGATAGTTTCAGAAATCTCCTTAGTAGTTTTCTTTGCTTGCTTGATTATCTTATCTTAACATATAACATCTTATCCATGATCACAGGACACGTCTTTCAACTTTGCCGTTTATGAAATGAGAAGCTACTTATTGCAGTTAGGGTTAAAAGAATTGTTGCCAACATTTTAAAGGTAGTCCCTGACTTACGAACGAGTTCAGACTTACGAACGAGCACGTTCGTAAGTCTGATTTGTTCTTAAGTCCTACAAAGTGAGTCATGTACGTCTTTGACTCGAATATACAATATGATGCATACCAATCCACGTGACTAAATCTCTGTCCCCTTTCCCCACACATCCATCATGTGGCCAAAAACCAAAATCGTGCCTAAGGAAATAAATGTTGTCAGGGGAATCCCTGACGTCATTTTGTCTTGGAGCTGTTTTCCACTGTATTGGACTGTAAACTCTGTTTTGTTGAGGATTTTCTGCAATTAGGATTATTCACCATGAGGACAGGTTTACATGTCAGACATTTTCTATCATCGTGCTCCCGGACTGATTCATTGAAACCGGTGAGGCCGACCCATTTCTCTCGCACCCCCCCACACACGCACACATATACAATACACCAGACTTTAGACATTTTATACATTCATTTACATACTGGAAATATTGGAGATAATTGTAAATATTGGTATCTGGTGCACTGCAGTGTCTATTTTTTGTGCAATAAACGTGAGCTAATTAAACCGGAAGTAGAACCACGGTCTGTTCGAATCTGCGGAAATTCGTAACTTGAATGGTCATAAGTCGGGTACTATGCAGTAATTATCCAATCAAAGTCTCTTAATGGGTATTTACTTATTTATATCCAAACAGCAAGTTTTTACTTTTGTTGAGACATTATACTGTATATATCAGAACAAGTATCATGAAATATCTTTCAAGAGGGCTCTTTCTAATTATATATTTATAAATCTCTATATTTAATCAGTTGGATGTGTAATTTCTGTCCTATAATGATAATTCTGCTGGGTGTAAACCAGATCTTCCCTCATACTTAAACAGTTGCTGTATTTATGGTCTGAAATGGCACACCTACGTTGTGCCAAAATAGCTGTCATCATTTCTCAGGACCGTCTCTTAGCATGCAAAATAGAGGACAAATGCCATGTTCCTGACTCCGAGTGAAGCCTTAAACACTCCTCGTCCCTTTTCCTTACAACCCACGCTTGTGGACGTACGCAATTATTGTCACGGTTATTGCTGACAAAATACAAATGAAATTGAATTAACATTCATCTGTTACAAATTAGGAAAAACAAGTTGGGCGTGAGTGTGAGCGTGACTGGGACGGCTTGATGTGTCACTATGTGGAGAACATCATATCTGTGCATTGTTTAAGAAAACCGATTAATGACCGGAATCACCGATTTATTGCTATTAAAGAGGCGGATGTTAATAATGTTCTAGAGGCTTGCGCAAACAAATCTCTCTCTCTCTCTCCCTCCCTCTCTCTCTAACACACACACGCACACACTATTAAATGCTAATAAAAGCACATAGTTGGACAAAGAAAACATTAGTCACAAGGTTTGTCAACCCCCAAGTCCCAGGCCTCCTCGCCTGACATCAATGCCTTACCTCCCAAATGCTGCATGTGTGTGTGCGCGCAAAAATATACAAAGATAATTCATAACATATTTGTTCACTTGTCCATCGATGCAGAGTACAAGACACTAGGCACGTGAAGACGTTCCAGCCTCGTACACGGTGTATAACGTATTGCAGTGTTATTACCGTTTGCTTCTCTGCATATTATCTCTCACGTGCCAGACGCGTCTATATGCCGTTTTACAGACGCTGCAATACCGTGTGCGTGTTACGTATGTTGATGGCGTGTTGGGTGGCATGAGGGGCAGGAGCTGGGCAGTGACCATATTCCTCCAGATTAGTTTTTAAATGTGCTCTGTTCATTTACGTTGAGACTGTTGATCTGCACATCTCACCCTCACCTTCTTCTTTATTTCTGAAGATTCTGAAGATCTTCATGCTTCTCTTGCACCTCTGTTTGTCTTCGTCTCTCTGCTTCTATTCTCCCAGTTCTCATTCTGCCATCTGCAAAGCCTGTGATGAAATCTGAACATTGTACATCTCTCTCTCTCTTGTATTTGCCACCCCTCCCCTTTGCCTGCTATCTCTCCACCCGTTTCTTTCTCTCTTTCTGGCACTCTCTCTATTTCTCACTCTCTATTTGCCCATTTGTACCCTATCCATACTATCTATTAATGTTTTCTTCTCTGTCTGTCTGTCTCTTTCCTTTTACTAATATCTCCATTCTTATCCTCTTTTCATGCTGTCTCCCTCTCTCTCTTTTTCCTCTGTTTGACACCCCTCCCCTTTGCATACTCTCTCCACAATTTTTTCTCTTTTCCCTGGCCCCCTCTCTGTCTCTGTCTCTCACTGTCTCTTACTCTCTCTCTTTCCATCTCCTAATTGTCCATCTTTCCCCTACGATCCACACCATCTCTCTATTCCTGTTTTCTTCTCTCTCTTTTTTTTTGTAACTAATTCTCCTCCTTTCCTACCCTCCTACCATAAAGTCTCTCCACTTCCCCATGGCCCCATCTCTCTCTTGCTCTCTCTCATTTTATTTACCACTTTCTCTCCTTCCCCTATACATGCCATCTCTCCAACTGCCTTTTTGTTCTCTCTCTCTCTCTGTTTCTGTCTGTTTTTTTTTCTTCTCCTTTCTTGCTTTCTTCCTCCCTGGAGGTTAGTACTACATGAAAGAAAGATCCCACAAGATGAAGGGATTCTCTCCTTCACGTTCCCATTCCTTTTTCTTGCTGTCTGTCCAACTCTTCATCTTCTTCTCTCGTTCTTTACATCAGTGTTTAACTCTGTCACCCGTTCTCTCTCTCTCTCTTTCTCTGTGCGACTTTTACTGTCCGCCTGTCTGTCTGTCTCTTCCACCAAGACAAAAAAAACACACACAAACACATTTGCATGAGGAGTGATGAAACCGCAGGTTCATACACCTGAGCTCTTTTTCCACTTTGCCCGTAACAATAAAGAGCTCAGTACAATCCTGCATCACACAGCCAGCTCTTTCTAGAATGCAGACTTTAAGCAAAAAGCACAGATAACACTCTGGATTTTTACAGTAATCTCTCTCACTTTCTCTCTCTCTCTCTCACACACACACAACACACACACACGGACACAAACACCAGCTAACCAGGCATTGTGGAGTGAAATGTTCCTTACTGCTAAAACATGAAGACCTCTGTCATCAGTCAACCAGTGAACTCAAAAATTAAATAATAAACGCTGTTCTTATCGAAGAACACTGTAAACAGGTGGGTGACAAATTAAAAGAAAAACACATAACAGCGTCAGTACACCCCAATCACCCCCCTCCCCCCCCACACACACACCCCCGGCACAGACTCTACGAGGGTCTGGAACCATACCGGTGAGCCGAGCATGAAATATGATCTCTCAGGCATGTTGTCAGTTGATGTAAGAAGAATAAAAAATGAAATGAACATGACACAGCCCTGCGTGATTACATACAGCTGTGGATGAGTAACGGCCCATGATCCCACTGTCTGGTGTCACCCAGAAGACGACGAGTTCATTTCTGAGTCTGGTTTCTCTCAAAGTTTCTTCCTCATGTTGTCTGAGGGAGATTTTTTCTTTCCTTTTTTTTTTTTTGCTTGTGTCACTTCTGACTTGCCCGTGAGCAGCAAATTTAGATCTGTATATTTTCTGCTACTTTTATTTAATTCTGAGGGTTTTTGTCAAGATTACTTTTTAATATTTAAGTCTTAATAATAATAAGAAAGTCTTGATAATCAATTCTTTACTTTAAAATAGTAAGGTTTTTTTTATTTTATTTATTTTTCTGTTTTTATGCTACTATTTTGTTTACTGATTTTTACTATGCGATTTATTTATTTATTTATTTATTTATTTATTTATTTCAGCTTGAATTTTCTATGTTTATGGTTTATTACATTTTATTCTCATGTTATGCTTCTTATATATGGACACATGATGCATAAGTACATCCATCCACCATAACATTACAATGTAAAAGATTAAAAGTAGGTTTCTCTTGTGCCACAGGTCTGGCTCCACACCTCTGACCATGACACATTTGACAAGTGCCAAATTGTGATGGCTAGACGACTGGATCAGAGCAAGTCCAAAACTGCAGCTCTTGTGGGATATTCCCAGCCTGCAGTGGTCAGGACCTACCAAAATGGTCTAAGGAAGGAAAAACCAGTGAACCAGCAACAGGGGTCATGGGCGGCCAAGGCGTACTGATGCATGTGGGGAGTCCAAGAGAAGAGCGAGAGTAGCTCAAATTGCTGAAAAAGCAAACGCTGGTTTCAAAAGTATGGGGCAGAGCAGCCACAGACCGATCAGGGGGAATTATATAGTGTAGCAGTGGATTAAATAGAGAAATAAAGGTTCTGTTATTCTGCACAATTGAAGCGAAATTTATTTTATTTTATTTGTACAGCGCTTTTAAGAAGAGAATTAAAAAAAAAAAAAAACTATAGTCATTGGTTTGTCCCTGAGGAGGAATTCAGGGACAAGGGTTGCAAGGAAAGACTTCCTGAGATGACAATAGGAAGAAACCTTGAGAGGAACCAGACTCAGCAGGGAGCCCATCCTCATTTGTGTGCTATCAGCTTTTATGACCATAAATTTAGTCTCCGGTATATGTGTGTGTGCTCTGTAGCTTGAAAGTTCAACATAATGGGAAAAGTGTTTAAGGTTGTTTTCACATTAGGCACGAATGATTTGTCTCGTGCTCAGGAACAATTGTTAACCTCGTATCCCCCTGCGAGGAGACACTGATGGTTGGCGTTTAAACGGCTATTTCACTTCCATGCACTGGTACAATTGGCTTCCACATCTGATTTGATCCATCTTAGAGGACGCCATATCTTTTTCCGAGACCCACCTTTCCCAGTCGACATGTACAGGTTCCCGAGCGCAGGATGATTGTGTTCTTATTGATATTAAAAAATAACCAGACTGGCCCCCGACTGGTGCAGTGGTAAAGTGCTCGCCCTATTATCTGGGGATCTCTGGTTCACTGTAGCCTCTTGCATCCGAGGGCCTAGGGTGCCAAGCTCTCTCAGCGGGGTGGAATGGGAGGCACTTAAGGCTCCCACATTAATTACGGCTCTACAGCCAATCATGGGCATCTGTGAGCTCGCGTCGGCAGAAGGAGTAGATAGCGCTGTCCTCCGAGTGTGTTATATCGCCCCTAACGGTGCGTGAGCAAGCAGTTTGAAAAGAGGCAGTTGTTTGCGTCATGTGGTTTGGAGGAACTCTCTCTTAATGTGGGAGCCCCTAGTGGCAGGGAGGAATTGGATACGACTAAATTAGGGAAAAAATCTGGGAAAAATCCAAGAAAGGAAAAAAAATTACGCAGACTTGGAGGTCAGGTGTTCTCGGAAACGATCCCTTGGTCCTAATGTAAAAACAATCTAAAAGTCCATTTTCCTTGTTCTGGACTATCAAAAGTCCCGGTTTGACTTGAACGCTTGCCATATAATAGTTTTATACAGATATGTTAGTATTGTAGTGATCGTCATGTTAACCCAGTGAAAAGACAAATAGGGCACTGTGTTCACTGTAATTGCATGGTTCAGTAACACAGTTGTCTTGCTAACAAAAAGAATACAGTTACAGTGTGGATCGAACACACTCACGTCTCATCACTTACCTGACACGGCACACGTGAAATCTGTTAAATGACAAACATTAGCTTTCCGTTATAATAAAGCCCCTTAGTGATATTTTTCATCCTGGTTTTAAGCCACACTTTCCTCCTCTTATTTACACAAGCAGATTTGAAGAGGGATTTTTACGATATCATTCTCTCCACTACACTGTGCTTTAATTAAATGTGACGGTTGGATTTGCTGATTCGTGCAGACGTGT
>JAAGKR010004304.1:19045-49045 GCA_011419295.1 Clarias macrocephalus | reverse complement strand
GTCTGCGAGTGTTGGTGTGGTGTCTGTGAGAGTCTGCGAGTGTTGGTGTGGTGTCGGTGAGAGTCTGCGAGTGTTGGTGGGGTGTCGGTGAGAGTATGCGAGTGCTGGTAAGGTGTCAATGAGTGTTTACGAGTGTTGGTGTGGTGTCGGTGAGAGTCTGCGAGTGTTGGTGTGGTGTCGGTGAGAGTCTGCGAGTGTTGGTGTGGTGTCGGTGAGAGTCTGCGAGTGTTGTCGGTGAGAGTCTGCGAGTGTTGGTGTGGTGTCAGTGAGAGTCTGCGAGTGCTGGTAAGGTGTTAATGAGTGTTTACGAGTGTTGGTGTGGTGTCTGAGAGTCTGCGAGTGTTGGTGTGGTGTCTGTGAGTGCTTGTGAGGTGTCGGTGAGGGTCTGCGAGTGCTGGTGCGGTGTTTGTGAGTGTCTGCGAGTGTTGTTGAGGGTCTGCGAGTGCTGGTGAGGTGTCTGTGAGAATCTGCGAGTGCTGCTGAGGTGTTTGAGAGTCTGTGAGTGTTGGTGAGGTGTCGGTGAGGTGTCGGTGAGGGTCGGCGAGAGCTGTTGAGGTGTCTGTGAGAGTCTGCCAGTGCTGGTGAGGGTCTGTGAGAGTCTGCCAGTGCTGGTGAGGGTCTGTGAGAGTCTGCCAGTGCTGGTGAGGGTCTGTGAGAGTCTGCCAGTGCTGGTGAGGGTCTGTGAGGGTCTGTGAGTGCTGATGAGGGTCTGTGAGTGCTGATGAGGGTCTGTGAGTGCTGGTCTGGTGTTTGTGCGGTTCTGCGAGTGTTGGTGAGGTGTCGGTGAGAGTCTGCGAGTGTTGGTGAGGTGTCTGTGAGAGTCTGCGAGTGTTGGTGTGGTGTCGGTGAGAGTCTGCGAGTGTTGGTGTGGTGTCTGTGAGGTTCTGCGAATTTAGTCATTAAAACTAAATTTCGCTGAGTGTTAATGAGTGTCGTTGAGATATTTCACTGTCAGTGTGTGTTGTTGAGTGTGGGTGAGTGTCAGTGAGCATTTTGTCAGTGGCCAAATGTGTAATGGCACCTGACAGTTGTGCCCTTATGTGGTTCCAAGACATTGCCCCTGTGCGCAAAGAAAGGTCCATATAGACTGACCTTTAACCTTTGATCCAACTGTATAAATGTCCATAACTCCTCACAGCTACGCTCCTGGAGGTTATTATAAAGACAAAAAAGGGGGGCAGCTGGAATATTCAGCAAGCACATACGGTCACGTGTCCACAAAACTTTGATTATATAGGTTTCTGTGCTTGAATGATGGCAGACCAGTTCAGTAAAGGAACTGTTTTCTTTGTTCGGTTTCTGGAATTGCAGAACATTATAGTGATACAATCACGGGTTGCTATATATATATATATATATTTTTTAGCTGCTTCCAGAATTTGCTTGCCCTTTTTGTAGCTGCATGATTAATGGTTCACAACCGAATTTTTGCCCCGCATGTGTTGTTTGTTGCATTTGTAAGCAACTTTAGGATGTATTAACAGAACAGAACGTGCATTACTCCGGATGATTGTTCCATTTGGCAAATTCTTCTGGGTAAGCAGACCTTACAGATCATAATCGTAAAAAGTGTAATTGGATTATTAACGAATTTGATCATTTTAACCAGAAGTTCATAAAAATGTGCTTGCTTATACTTTAGCGCTCTCGCTCTCTCTCTCTCTCTCTCTCTCTCTCTCTCTCTCTCTCTCTCACACTCTCCTTTTCTCCCCCCTCAGTACTAGGGCATACTCTTAACTTTTTTACTGAAGATTATATGAATTATTAATCTCCAGTTCAAAGTAGAGCTGCATGGCAATAAGGCTCAGTGCGGTTGTTCATGGAGTCCTTCAATATTGGCTCCTTTTGGATTCACACTTGAAGACGTACAATTTTTCTACTCGAGCGAGAAGATGGAAAGTGACGGCTCTGTTTATATAAAAGAGGATTGGAACGCTTCTACAGCAATGCTTTTTAAATATGTCACAGTACAGAGCTTTTATTAATTATAGTCTAATAAGTATTTCGAGACACAATAACAAATCCCAGACATGCACATCATTTGTCATAGCTCTTCTGTTTGTTCTTTTCATCCTGATTCATAATGGGCTTTGGCAAGAGTTTTTCTGGAAGCAAACGCACATACCTTTAAACCGATCGTCTTTCTAGTATCGGCGCAATGCATACTTTTGGTCAGGATTAGGAAACATTTTAGTATTCGTGATGAGAGGATTAAATATCATCTTATGTTATCATAAAAAAAAGAATGTATTTGATGCTGATGCAGCTCGGTATTGTTTTCTGTTATTTGTGATAAATCATCGTCGTGGAATAAAGCCAGCAGATAAATTATAGTGTCACTTTTTATACATTTTTTTTACTATGTGTGTGATTTTCAAATAATTTCAGTCAGACAATAATGATCTCTGTTTTTTGTTTCTCCTTCTCAGCTTCAGACAGCAGTCAGCGCTTTCAGGAAACGTGTTTTGCGTTTGCATTAACACCACAGCAAGTCCAACAGATCAGCAGCTCTATGTAAGTTGTAAGGTGAAGCTATACAATTATATTACTGGGCTTAGGTTTGTCTCAACATAAACATGTTAAACTTTCCATCGCAACACCATTTTTATACTGTAAGAGTTTTATTGTATTTATGTGAACTCTTTCGAAGAACGCATGGTCTCCGTTTTAAGGTTGATCCAAACCAGAAAAGCAGCTACTTGGATTCCGGTTGATTTTCTTGCGTTAATAAAAATCTGTATGCTCAGTGTAAATACTGTAGCATTTATTTTCTCATAGCATTTTGAGACCCAAACTTTGTAACATCGTGGGCTTTGTAATTTCGTATCGGTTTATCAGCTGACAGCTGTGGTAAGCAATTTTCGTAAAAAGAGATTGTTTGGGAAAGGAGTAATAAGTAACTGCCTTCATATGAAGATATTTTGAAAATATTTATACAAAGTAATTAGGAGAATTTTGTATCAATATTTTCGATATTTTAATGGATTTTCTGGAGAATACGAAAAAAAGGGACATAATTTTCTCGTATTTTATCTTCAGGCTTGGGATTTGTATACCTCTTTGTTTAAACTGCCATCCTTTCAGTGGTTTTCTTTCTGTATAAATAGCTATCAAATCTATTAATTATACTGGATTTGGAATATTAATAAAGATATTTTTGGGTTTTTGTTTTCAAGGGACATCTCGGGGACCAAATGCGACTTCACGGTACAAGTACAGTTAAGGTATGTGAGCTTTTTATATCAAGGAACTAATACAGACTTTAAATTTTGAAGCACATGTATATATATGTATGTATGTCCTCTGTCTACAGGTTTTGCTTATCAGAAACCAGCTGTCCACAAGAAGACCACTTCCCTCCTAACCTCTGTGTAAAAGTCAACGGGAAACCGTGCAACCTTCCGGTATGAAAAGAGAATAAAAATCCATGCGGTCACCTGTTAGGATGAAAACCAGAGAAATAATTGTACACTGACGAATCATATTACAGTAAAACAAAAAAGTGTAGTTATTATATTGTTAAAGCAGTCCGTGTGTGTTTGTCCTCAGGGGTACCTTCCTCCTACCAAAAATGGAGTTGAACCAAAGCGTCCCAGCAGACCCATCAACATTACCTCACTGGTCAGACTGTCCACCACTGTCCCCAACACCATTGTGGTGTCCTGGACTGCAGAGATTGGGAGGGTGAGGCTTTAATTATATGTAATTAGAGATTTTTTTATTTTTTATTTAGCAGAGACACAGGGATCATCAGAGACTGGTCGCTGTTCTAAAGACATACAGATATCATTAGACTGTGCACTGTTTTGTAGAGACACTGAGAGTGTTAGAGACTGTGCACTATACTGTGTAGAGACACTGAGAGTGTTCGACACTGTGCGCTATACTGTGTAGAGACACTGAGAGTGTTGGAGACTGTGCAAAGATCTGTGTAGAGACACTGAGAGTGTTAGAGACTGTGTGCTGTCCTGAGGAAGCACACAGCTAGACACAGAGAGTGCTAGAGTCACAGAGAGTGTTAGAGACTGTGCACTATACTGTGTAGAGACACTGAGAGTGTTAGACTCTGTGCACTATACTATGTAGAGATACAGAGTGTTCGAGACTGTGCGCTACATTATAGAGACACTGAGAGTGTTAGACTCTGTGCACTATGCTGTGTAGAGACACTGAGAGTGTTAGCCTCCTGTGCGCTGTCCTGAGGAGTCACACAGCTAGATACAGAGTGTTAGAGACTGTGCACTGTACTGTAGAGACACTGAGAGTCTGTATCTGGTGCAGGGTTGATGTCTTGCACCTGCCATCATGTTCCTTGAATCTGCCTTAAGTGTAGTGCATTCTCAAGTACTTTTGTTGCATTCTTGAAATCCCTAATGCACATCTCAGCATATTTCCACTATCTGTTTTACATTTAGATAATAAGGCAGTGACACAGGTGCTTTTTTTTTTTTTGGCACTGCACTCTAGCACATTAGTTGAAAAGAAACAGTGACTGTTTCAGGGGCCAAACGGTACAGCTGAGTCAGATGCATCAAGAGTGAGGTGTTGTTCCTTAAAATGAGGTTTTATTTAGCCTTTTTCAGCAGCTAGGAAATATCGTCTGCCTTTCTCTGTGCTTATAAAAAATAAAAAATAAAAAAAAAGAAGAAGCACCAGATTGCTGCAGAATGAAACCAAGAATCAGTGGCTTAAGAAACTGGGGCAGTGTCATTTTGTTGTCTTGTTTAAAAAAAAAAAAAACAACATTGACCAGATCACTATTTAAAAAATGCATTTCATTATAGACCCATAAACAAAGAGGGAACTAAAATAGCTTTGTTACAGTTCTGCACGGTGTGTGTGTGTGGCTGACAGGAAGGAAGTTGTCCAATAGCATGGTGTGGAAGCAGTTACTAAACACCACAAGTTTTTTTAACATTGAAATTCGTCCCCACAATGGATAAAAATACTGTGATTCTTATATAATTAATCGAATGTGGATTGGAATTCTTTTGTTCATTTAAAAATAGGTTCAAAGTACTGGTGAGTAGCTTTCATGCCGCACTACAGATAAATCCATTATACACACGATGAATAGTTTTGTCATATGAGCACACAGACAGAAAAACTTTTGTCTTTAAGTCGTAACATGAAGCCCAATTTCATCCATAATGAATTAATTCTCACTGATTATCAACAAATCTAAACGAAGTCCTCTCTATTCATACTACTGCTCAGATTAGATATCTGCACGTCACACAGCTTCTCATCTGCACCCTTCTGTTCCAACTGTTTTTTTTTGTTGTTTGTTTTTTTTTTTTTATATAGAGGACACCCTTATCTTATGTTGTTTATTACGGCATGTGTCTGAGCATGCATGTGACATTCCTTCAGTGTGAAAGAATCCCGCAGATATTTTTCTCTTTACTGTAAAGAAAGTGTGAGGCACACTGTGCAAAATAACCCACGTTGACCTGTAGTGCTTTCAGTATAATGTTAAAGCAATTAGCTCATGCCGTAGTGCGCTGCGTATCAGATAAGCAGGCATTTCGCTTCTTTGAGTCGCCGACTTGTGAATTATGACTGTTGTGGTCACGGCCTTGCTGCTTACAAGATGACTGTAGCTGCTCAATGAGACGCTTGTGTAGATAATAGAAAAAAGAGAAATCTTCTCATCGGTAACAGAAGCTCTTCGCTGCACATTGATGAGATATAAACCGTCTAGATCGAGTTTAATTGTTTCAGTACAACACAGATTTCGCGTCTTTTACGGTCATATGTTTATTGTTGTGCTGTTTGTGTTTCGCAGAGTTACTCCATGGCTGTGTATCTGGTGAAGCAGCAGTCATCTACAGCGCTCTTACAGAGACTTCGTGCCAAGGGCATCAGAAACCCAGACCACTCCAGAGCACTCAGTAAGAAAACTCAGCTTTCGTAGAACATGAACTAGAGCAGCAATGCCCAAATTCAGCCCTAGGGCATCTCGTGTAGTTTGATGATTTTCCCCGGTTTAAACTGGGTAATTAACTTGAAGGGGTAGTAATCTAGTGTCTTTGAGCAGGAAAATCAATGCACTTTGCTGCAGTGTGGCCCCTGGTTAATGGACACTGCTGCACTAGCGCTAAAGTGGTGCTGAATCTTATAGTCAATGCATGTAAGCAGACCATCACCAGGAACTGCGTCTTCTTTAGAGCTCTTAAGCACTATTCGGACGGAACTAGTTTTACTGGGGGACGTTTGAATTAGAATTTTTTTCAGCCGACGTCTGTCATTTCATGTATGGATTCGGACGGGACTAACATCTCCGTGTTTATTACGGAGGTGGGCGTGTCTGTGTTTAACATGTGGGCGTTGCACAAGACCACGTGTTGAGGATGAGGATTTCTACTGGAGCGTAGAAAGCAGAAACTCGAATACTGGCGCGCTAGAGATTGTACAGTAGTTCACGTTGACCAAAACACACAAGAAAACGCGCTTCGGAAAAAAAAACATTTTCGGCAAACACAGACATTCGCATTCGGACGGGATTAGATTTCTCTGAGGACCGCTGAGTTTGCTGAAAAACAGTAGGTAATTTGCTCCGGAATTTTTTAGAGGTCGTGTGAGAAAAAGACAGACATGGCAGATTCGGACGGGATTAAAATCACAAAGTACCTCTGTGAAACAGAAATTTCTCTAACGTCCCCCAGTAAAACTAGTCCCGTCCAGTACTGAAATCAAAAGATAAACAACATCATCTTGTTGCACCTGTGAGCTGATTTCTCCTGAAAGATACTAACATACACACTATTCGTATGTTGTTTTACCACAGTATGTGTATAAAATGTGTGTGTGGTCCCCACCTTACTGTAGCCAGTGGTCATATCGCTCACGCGGCGTCTCAACCCAAGCAAAAGGAGATGGTTTTTGCACGCGTAATGCAGCACAGTCCTTGGTGGATCTTCACAATTGAACACACTCTCCTTTAACGTTCCCCACAAGTAGGCATCAGGTGATGTAAGATCGGGAGAACGGGATGGGTATGAGAAGGAATCGTCCTGCTACCTTTTTCAAACACATGACCACTTGTGTATAAGCGGAAATAATACTCAACAATAATACGTTTTGTGTTTTTGTGATTCTCAATGGAGTGTGTCTGGTGCTATGCTCAATTGACAAATGCAAATGTGCATCCGAGATGCGCGAGTTTCAGTACTGTATATTTTGCCGCATACCGTATTTATATTTATGACTTTGAAAAAGAATATGTGACTCTTTTGATGACAAATTCATCCTAAAGAATAAAACAAAAAAAACATGAATTGAGATGACCGCCTACAATCATGAAAAAAAAAATTGTTTGCTTTTAAACTTGTCCATGTTATGAAAACATTTCATTAATTAAATGGTCATGTTATCATTAATTAAATTAAATTTAACAAAGTTATTTAATTTAATTAAATAACATTAATTAAATCAGATATGTGCTAATGTGATTGTCGTGTAAACAGACAGATCTGATTTTCTGAGCCATTGCGTTCTGTACGTCATTAAAACCGCGACTTCTTCGCGGTTTAATGACGTAATCAGGCACACCGATGCGCTGTTCATCCCAAACAGACGTGCCGGTGTGCAGTAGCCCACACCTGTTGCGAGCCAAATATACAGTACTGAAACTCGCGCATCTCGGACACACTCCATTGAGAATCACAAAAACACAAAACGTATCATTGTTGAGTATTATTTCCGCTTATACACAAGTAGTCATGTGTTTATCGGCTTGTGTTTATCGGCTTGCCTAAAACACAAACAGATGAACACAGTTGTAGAAAGGTGAAATCTGTTCTGTCTTTTCCAGATTTTGAAAAGGCGATGCATGTCTTTAGAAGTTCTCGGTTAGATTACTGTAATGCTTAATACCTTGGTCTACCACAATCGTCCCTAAGCAGATTACAAATGGTCCAAAATGCTGCTGCTAAATGAGAGAATATAAACCTGATCCGGGCATCACTACACTGGCTTCCAGTTTGTTTTAGAGTTGATTTTAAGTTTCTTAAGTTTGTTTACAAGGTTTAAAATTATTGGCTCTCCAGTACCTTGCTCATCTGTTGCAACACTACTCTTCATTTCGCTCACGTAGAGACATTTTTATTAAAAAAATATATATATAGGATCAAGCTTTTGCTGTGGCTGTTCCAAAATTGTAGAATAGCTTACCTTTCATTATAACTTCTAAAAATCTAGCTTCTTTTAGGAGTTAAAAACTCATTAATTCATTCTAATTCAACTCTTTAATTCGAGAGAACAGGCTAGCAGTCCATGCTTTTTTGCTTTTTCCAAAGTCTGTGAATGCTATTTAAATTTGTATCATAAAGTTCTTTTTAAATGTCTTATTTTACAAGCTGCTGTAGAAATACATTTTGATAAAAAATTTTGCATCTGCCATACAAAGTGTCGTTACCATAGAAACAATAACATTCGATGGAACAAGCGTATTAATAAACCCGCGACGAAATGAGAGAGAAAGAAAATGAAAATGAGCACCAGTCATGTTCAAGAATCCAGTGGCACTGTGATTAATCTTCATATGACCCGTCCGAAGGACCACATCAACGTCTAACCTAATTATGGTCTGTGTAAACAAATTTGATATTTTATTCATCCTTGAAACGCTCAGACGGCCACGTATTGAATGCAGCAGCCTATAAACCGCCTGAGCTGCCTTGTTAGTGCTAAAAGAATGCTTCTGTAATTGCTGCAGCAGGTTATAAATCCTAGACTAATATCACCTGGGCTGAGGGTAGTTGTACAAAATAGCATCCTCCAGTAATTTATTACCATGCTGCCATGAGACTTTGATAAACGATGCGTTAGCAAGATTCTGCTGTTGTGGCTGAGGGTAGAAGTTAATATCCGAGTATGATCGTCCCTACTCTCAGCTGGTTATTATTTATGCTCTTTTGGGATATTGGCATGTTTTGGGGTCACGTTCATTGCTTCTCATTCAAATAGAATTAAATACATTGGAGTGATGAGCACAAGCAATGATTTAAAAAATTTCTTTTACCGAGAAAGCAATGGCGCAGAGGCAGACATGCTGAAATTATTATCTATGGTAATAACACATTCACTACATATGAAGGATTCCACTGGGACATTATTTAATCTGTTGCCTATTAGTTATGGGCCGTTCTTTTCAATTTTTACACTAGACAGCATTACATGTCACTTTAAAATTAATTTTATGGCATTCTCATGAGACACTGAGCAAACTTACAGAATGTGGGCTGGTTGCTTATGGAGGATGAACAACAGCATTGTTTTGCTCTGGTTAGAGAGAGAAAGAGAGAGATAAGGAGGCTGGTCTGTCCTGCTTTGGATTTGATGCCTTGCAGCTATAATTAAAGCTTAATCAAACCCAAATTTGACCTTGTTTGACCCTTACCTTCAACTCATACTGCAGTAAACAACTAAATGGCATGGTACAAGAAGCATCTTGAAGAAAAACTTTTTTGCAGCAGCAGCACTGAATCATTTATGCGTTAACTGCAACAGTTAGCAGGGTAACATGACGTGTGGATACACTGATGAGGCTGGTCCTACGCCTTTTAGTTTCTTTAACAAGTTAATACAGGTCTCAGAGCTCCTACAAAGTGTGTTTGCGTGTGTGTGTGTGTGTGTGTGGTAATGCTGTAGATGAAATGACAATCAGATAATACATTTTTGTATACCTCAGACTCCCTCTGATTCACTCCTCCATCAAACGACCTGTTTCAGTTTCTATGTAAATGAGCTCCTGCTGAGCCACGTCCCACCAGAGAAAGTCAGAGCTGACCTGTCTCTCTCTTTTTAGATGAGGTCAAAATACGAGGAAAAGATCTAGTTGGCTTGTTTAGGACCTGGTCAATACAACAATGGGAAAATTTTTTGTTTGTTTGTGTACAGAGAGAGAGAGCGAGAAAGAAACCGAGCTGTTTACCTAAAATGAATAAAATAGTTAATTTTGCCTAGTTTTTCATAATAAAAAAAACTTTTAGAATTTAAATCTAAAAAAATAAATACTTCTCATTACAGTGGTATACTTTTTCCATAGCTAAAATGATCAGACTTTTTGCGTAAACATTTTTAAGGTTTTCAAATATTCAGAATCATAGACTCCCTATCCCTATCCACTGGGCAATCTTGAGCCTGGCTCTTCTCAAAACTTTTCTTCCATAAGCTATTAAATAAATGGCTAATAAAGGGAAATAAAATTTCCCTTGCCACTATCTCCTCTAGCTGCTCATCAGGGATCTAAATCTCCATCACTATTTTTGTAAAATTGCTTTGTGTTTAGAGTTTAAAAACCCCTATACAAATAAAATCTGTTTTAAATTTAATTTGTGAACTATTGAGCCCCACCCCATTTTTTCATATTAAATTTAGCAAAATTAGATTATAGAGATTAAATCAAAGAAATAGGAGCAAATGTTTTACTGTGACATGTAGCAAAATGCTTAAAGACGTAACAACCTCAGCAGCAACCTCATTTCCACTCTCGTCTGTTCCGACCACTCAGCATTCAGCATCATCAGTAGACTAATCACCGGCCTGATCGCCTGTCATCGTCATCTGCATCCAGTGTTTCTCATTGCTTCATGCATTAAGTTAGATATTTAAATGGTTAAATAAAAAAACCTTCCTCTGAAACTGCTTAGATTCAGGGACCGGACTGACAAAGAGAATGGGGGAAAAAGTTCTTCAGGAAGCCTGGAGAACTATTCCTCACAACTACATTAAAATGACAATAAAGTCTGACTCTTTGGAAGCAAAATATAAAGAAATGAATGGAAGCTCAATTTAATACAGAGTATTGTATTAAAATTTTTTGACCTTGAGTCATTTTCTGATTCTCATCGTTAATCTTTCCTGTATTCTGCAGTCAAAGAAAAGCTAACAGCAGACCCTGACAGTGAAATTGCCACCACCAGTTTGCGAGTGTCTTTGCTCTGCCCGGTAAGTCTCCACACACACACGTACACAGAAACATTGTGATGCACGCCCTTCTAATAAGTACTTTACAAGTCCGGACTTGCAGCGTTATATCCCAGAACTTTATCAGACCTGCAGGCTTAAATTTCACACCACTGTTTTGAAAAGCCTGGTTTGCTTTTAGGTCAAAATAACACGCTGTTTTAAAAGCCGCATGCAAGTGAGATCTGTAAAACGGTGTTTCATGCAGGCGAATCATCCCACATTAATCTTTATCTCGCCACAAATACATTACAATAGGTGTGTGTGTGTGTGTGTGTGTGTGTGTGTGTGTGTGTGTGTGTGTGTGTGTGTGTGTGTGTGTGTGTATTTTGGGTGGAACTGATGTTTCTTTTGTTTAGTTTGTCTGAAAAAGTTTGTGTATGTGTCTGCATGCACAAGGGTATGTTTTTTCCATGCAAGGTGTGTGTTTTGTCTCAATGTCTGTCTGTGTGTGTGTAGCTGGGGAAGATGCGGCTAATGATTCCGTGCAGATCGTTGACGTGTACCCACCTGCAGTGCTTCGACGCCACACTCTACATCCAAATGAACGAGAAGAAGCCCACCTGGGTGTGTCCTGTCTGTGACAAGAAAGCACCGTACGAGCACCTCATCATCGACGGGTTGGTCTACTCACAGCACCTGCACATCAAAGACTGATTATTAAAATACATAACAAGACCCTTAATACCAGCATACTGTACTTCCAAAACCAGGTTTATAATCTGTCTCAATTCATCATTGATTTATTGCCATGACGATTATTTATATTTCATGGTTTCCAAAGCAATGGCATGAAGCATGAATATAAATTATGGAATAAAATTATCTTTCAAAACAGAGATCCGAAAAAAAAAAAAAAAAAACCAGCACCACTCTGCACTTGCTGCTTGTTTCTTCCTTTGTGTAAAATATTTTGTCACACTTGATCAATCGTAATCCTGCTGTACGTTATTGACAGCAACAGAAACAAAGTATAATAGAGGCATAAAACAAGAGTGGAAGAAATAGCAGCTCTTTTATAACCGCTCTTAAATCTGTGTCTGTTTCTGTGTGTGTAGTTTGTTTATGGAGATCCTGAACAGCTGTGTTGATTGTGATGAGATTCAGTTTAAGGAAGATGGCACTTGGGCCCCCATGAGGTCAAAAAAGGAGGTGCAGGAGGTGTCCGCTTCATACAACGGCGTAGATGGTAACTTTCTCTCTTTTTTTCTGATGTGTTTATGAAGTGTGTTAATTGTGTACCGACAAATAAGTAGGGACAGGAAACACCAGGGACCAGCCAATATGATGTTATCAGGCTACCTAGTTGCCGATTCAATTTGTATTGATTCTCGTAGTATCACCATTTTATAAATATCCAGATTATTTTTGTTTTTAGATTTTGTTACAATTATAAACAAACTAAACTTAGTAAATAACTTACTCCTACCACACAGGCCGTTGTCCTGCCTGTCAATGTTTAAGTAGCTTCCACCTGTAGGATCCCAATTGCAAACATGAATATGAATTTGAAAATAATAATAATAAAAAGAGTACATCAACATTTGGAGTACATCAGAGAATATCTGAGTTAGTCTCAGGAAGAAGATAGAGAGGGGTTTGATTCAACTTTGTCATTGCACAGTATTGATAGTCAGCAACAAAAAGCAGATTAGCATCTAGAATGCATATATATATACACACACATTTATTTATTTATCTCATACCACTGTTTGTTTTGTTTGTTCTCTAGAAACTGCACATATTCATTGCATAGCATTCATTGCATAGCCCTATTCATAGGGCTATGCAATGAATATGTGCAGTTTCTAGAGAACAAACAAAACAAACAGTGGTATGAGATAAATAAATAAATGTGTATATGTTATAAATGTGTATATGTATATGAGATAAATAAATAAATGTGTATCACTGTTATTGACTGGACGAACTTGACCTGATCGACTCAGTCCTTGGATTGTGTTCAGCCTCACATCATCTGTTTCTTAGTTTCCATTAAAATAACAAGATATTACATTTTCAGACTGCATTAATCCATTTTCAGCGTGCAGGTGAAGGTATCTGTGTGAGGAATGTTAAGTCGTATTTCAGACATTCTGAGATATATCCATTTTGAAAAAAAAAAATAAAGAATAAAATATAAGGAAAAAATACCTTTAACATTTCACCACAAAGGCTCGAGTATTCTCTGACCTTTTCCTTTATATACACTAAGCTGACAGCGCTGTTCATCTGTCTAATAGCTCAGTTTCACTCAAGTTGTTCCATGTGTATCCTACCGGAGAAATATTCACACCTCCTCACAGACCTGCTTTCTTTCTTCCTTTTTTTTTGTCTTGACTAATTCCTGTTATTGGAGAATGGCAGTCAAAACGTTAACATTATGAAATGACTTGCATGATTTTATGCACTGACCATGAAACGGGTTCGAGAAATGAAACCTATTTTATTTTTTAATCTGTTAACAGTATTTCTGGTGAAGTTCTACACAGATGTCCCACCAGCAACACCCAGAAGGCTTTTCTAAAAATGTCCATGTAGGCCAGGCTCCTCACTGCTTTCCTTACATTTCTAGTGACACCTAGTTGTTTGGCGAAAACAGTTTTATTTTAAGTAAAACCTACTTATTACATATATTCTTTGATGTTTATAATAGATCTTCAATAATTGTATCTGACTTGGAAACAAACATCAAGCGTAAGTTTTTAACACAATGAAAATATATATATATTTATGGTGGTGTATCTTTGATGAACGTATAGCGCTCCTGTTTTGTGTCGTTTTTGGTGGTGGTGTTTTTTAGGGCTGAATTAGTTGAGCTTCCTTTAGAAAATATTGTATTACCATAGCTTATATTAGCCTTTGTCAGTTTCATTTATTTTTTAATTATCTGCCAGCGATGTGTAATTCACCCTGGTTAGGATTGTTAAAAGTAAATGAGCTTCAGGAAGATGAGAATGTCAGCTATGCTGAAATTAATTTAAAACTTTCTGTAATTACAGTTAAGGCTGTCTAACATTATAAATTGCCTGTCTGGGAACATGAAATAAGTTAGTCATCCAGTGAAGCACAAAAACATTTTCATTAAATATTACTTTCATTAAAGACTGATATTGGTTTAAACATCTAACAGATCTCCTGGAATGAGTCTGAATATCAGAATCGAGAGAGAGAGAGAGAGAGTTGTAATCATGAGTTAACTAGGCTGCTGATGGGTCTCAGCTCTTGATTAATTGGGCTGTTTCACAGGGCGGTAGAATTATTTATATGTACTGTATTTGGATTTACAACTAAAACTCCTTCATTTTCTTTGCTTGTTATTGCGTTTTTGTTATTATGGATTTCACCCTACTTTTACTCCGCGTATCCGCTTCAGCAGGCGGGTGTCGGCCGTCAGCGCCCGAGCAGAAATCCAGCTCCCACACGAACGGCAGCGGCAGTAAGAAAGTGGAGGTGATCGATCTGACCCTGGACAGCTCATCTGAGGATGAAGAGGAGGAAGAGCCACCTGTAAAGAGACACTGCCCCTCCCTATCACCAGCCTCACCACAGATGAATAAAGGGTGAGCTGAGTTCCAGTCGAGTTACGTCAGTGGTTTTGTGATGGGTAGACGTTACAGTTTCTTATTTAGTTGTGATAGCTTTATTTTTTATAACTGGTTATTTTATTGGTGTTATGCAAATGAATGGGTTTTATGCAGATTAGATTATGCAGGTGCGCTTGCTACAGTTTTTTTACTTTTTAAATATATATATTTATTTAAAGGTCAGTAGTTGGAATCCAGTTGCATTTTAGTAAGTGCTATGAGAAGTGCTGCGCATATGATTGAAAAAATGCATAAAATCTAGAGTAACTGGTTTGGGGTTCTTATGAGGGCTGTAAATGATGTAGGTCATTCAAATTGCAAATGTTGGTAGAGTAACTCTTCCTTTCTACTAGGGGTACTGAAATAAAATTTAAGAAGGTCTGGTTAATAACATTTTCTTCGAACAGTGGTCTGAATTTTTTGTTTGCGTTAGAATTCAGATCTCTATATACAGTTATACAGTTATTGTAAAAATAAGTCATTTTAAATATCCATAGTATTTCAATGATATTTGTCAACTTTCAGTAACTATCACTAGTTAAGCATATGGACAGTTTGAACTTTGATGGTCTTGCATATTTCCTTTTTGTATGGAACCCTCCCTCTTTGAAAATGCTCTTGCAATTGTTGGTTTGTCTTCAGCGCTGGCCTCCCCTTCTTTAAACTTCTTTATCCATCTGTGCACATGGCTCTTGTCAATGGTCTCATCTCTGTAAACATTCTGTAGCGCTGTGGGAGACCAACTGCAACAAATGGGATTTTCAAAGAACATTTGAGAGTTGATCGCACAAATACATCGCTTGTGATGGAGACTGTATTAATGAAAACCCACTTTTGCATTACTTTAGGTACAGTCGTCGTATATAGCTCTCTTATTTTTATTTGTTTGCAATAAACTGTGCGCATGTTTGTCTGCAGAGTGCTGAATTTGTGTACGCAAGCGTCTCCTGCAAGTCGAACTCCTAGCATGCCACAGGTGGAGACCAACTACATCCCTCCTCCGCCGCCGCTCATACAGGACTACCGCCACTACTACCCTACACCCAACGATCTGTCAGGTACTCACACTCACATACGTGCTACTAAAAATAGTATAGAATTAAGAATACATCAGGCCTGTCCAAACTTATTTAACCATGTGTATGTTCTATATTCATGATATTTACTTATTTGAAGATCCCAAAACGTAATTAGGCACACGGCATACAGTACCAGTCAAACGTTCCGTGGACACACAGAATACAAGAACGTTGAGCATTTCTTAATATATAACAACTGATGATGTTACATGCAGGGATGACAAATCCTTTAAAACAGAAATTGTTCTGTAATTTTTCAGAACAATTAGTTTTCAGTCTTATGTCGTTAGGATTAAAGCTATCTTGGGTCTGAAAGGAAAAAACAAAAAATCACATTTCTATGAAAACCATTGAGACTTTGCAGCCACTCTGTACAGCTATAGGGATGGGGAATCACCAGGGATCACCAATGATCACCTGGTACCATATTATAATGATACCTCGGTGCCAATTTGTCGAAATTGAAAAAAGGTCTTAAATTTAAAACAGTTGTCAGAATGAATACGAGTAATTAAATGTAGTTTGTTCCTTTATAACATTAGTTTTTTCACTCATTTAAAAAATATGAACTAACTTCAAATACAAGAGTTTAACATTTTACTTAAAATTAAATTAAGCCAAAAAGCTATATATTTACTGAGTAGCACGTACCTCTGTCATCCAACATAAATTATCTCCAAACAAATGGGATGCCATTGCGGGAATAGTTTAGAGTGCACCATCTGTAGGATTATAAAGAAACGGTCACATTTTACATCCTCGATTGCCTCCATAGTCTTGGGTGGGTGCGCGCAGCTTCTAACACAGGCATGCGTGACTATTAATGCGGGTGTTCCGAGACTAATTAGCTTTCGCAGTCCTTTGAGACTGGTGTAAGCATGTGTAATGAGTGGGTTTCGAGATTAATCCGCTCGCCGAGTTTGAGCTTGTGCGCTCGGCACAGAATCAGCTGACCGGTTTTGGCTGATGAAGCTGGAAAAAAAAAACTGTTAAATTTTAAACAAACAAACAAAAAAATTATAATAATAATTGATTTTGGAGTCAATGTGACGAAACACGAGAAGCGCGATTCATAACTGAATCAATTTCTTCCCGTCTCTAATAGCTATGTCCTGTCAATACTGTCTCATTAAGAATGAGAAGAGTCATGGTTTGATCTTTTTCTTTTCTACAGATCTGAACTTTTTCTCCTTTTTGCAAGGAGATAATCATCAGGTAAGATTAATCATTTTACAAAAGATTGAATCGAACTCTAAATGCTTCTGTGCCAAATTAAAAGTTTATTTTTCCTTTAATCGCTCTCTCTCTCTCTCTCTGCCAGTGTGCCTCGCAGCACTACAACATGGTGATGGCCGCAGCAGCAGCCTCTGCGTCTGAGGATCACGACCTCCTGCTGAACCGTTTCCTGCCGTACAGCTCGTCTCAGCTCTTCCTGGACGCTCCCGGCACTCCGGTGAGTAGCAACAGCAGCGCGGTTCACGCCGCTCTGAACGTCAACCGCAGCAACAGCAACAGCTCCAGCAGCAGCAGCCTCCCCACAATCCCTCGCTCCAGCTCAGACATCTACAGCTCCATCCCCGATATCATCTCGCTAGACTGATTTGTGCTTCAAACAGACTCCATACATTTGGAATTGGGAGAAAAGAAAAACATGGAACAAGACAGAAAAAAAAAGAGAGAAAGAGCTGTTTGTTTGTTTGTTTGTTTTTTTTTCCCCTGAACGACGAACGTTTGCTATGTACAGAGAACAAATATATTTTCAGTTTTACTTTTTGTATATATATAAAAACTCAAAAGACTTTTTTTCCTATTATGCGAATAACTAAGGTTTGTTTTTCTTCCATGGGAAAAAAAAAAGAGAAAAAAAAAGACAAGACGTTTTTTATTTCATCACAGTTTGTTGTGTTGTCGTCCTCTTGACTATACTGTTATAATATTTTATATCTTTATGGTCTTTTGCTACGTTATATTTAGTGTCATTTCTGATTCCACATCGAAGGCGTTACTCTCCCACACAGGGACATGGCAGCGCGTTTGCCCGTCCCTCGTCCACATGGACGTTCCAGATGGACAGAGACATGCTTCTGTAGTGCTGGCAGTGTTTTTCAGCTCGCAGATGGTTTTATAATACTTTTAAATTATGTGAAGTATGTGAACTGTTAAGCATTTCTTTATCTTCAGGAATCCGCTGTCTCCTGCCGTGGCTTTTTTTTTTCCTCTCTTTCTTCCTCATTATTATATTACACTTATTTATAATTAAGAGCAGACACATTTTGCTCCGATTGTACTGTCATCTTTGTAGAATTTGTGCTGAATCACTTTTTATATTTCAGACCACTTTTTTTTTGCACGATGCCAAAAGTGATGCCACAGAAAGTCTTTCTTCCTTCCTTCTGTCTCTCCTTCCTTTTTTCTGACTCGAACTTTATCTCTCTCTCTTTTTTTTTTTAAGATGATCAAGAAAGTGTGGGTCATTCTCGAAAGGTTTCTAGTGGTTGCAAATTTTGTTGCTTTCTCTGTGATTTGATGCAGCATTTCTCTATCATACACACACACACACACACACACACACACTATCGTTATATTCTGCTGTTCTTTTAGTAGGTGTGTGCGTGTGTGTTTGAGAGTGTGAGATTGACCCATTTTCACTCTGCTTCTTTCAAGAAGGCTTATATACAGCTTTACAATAAACTTTAGTACTTAGAGCTCTGCTTGGTACTCTAATTAAAGCCTCCTCACCTCGCCAGTTCAGTCATGTTCCTTCAGCTCGTGATCTAAAGAATGATCAAAAATTTATAGAAATAGAAGATTTTCCACAGACCACAGAAGCCTCCCACTCTCCATAGTTAGGGGAAAATTGCGCAGGCAGTTTAAACTTTATCATTCATAAATATAGCTAAATAAGCTAGCTAAGTAACCCGAAGATAGAAACAGTACTGGTATAACAGCATAATAGTAATTTTTTTGCGGTTACGATTTTATTAGTGAGATACTTATTGATAACTTTTCTCTTATCGACAATAAGACACTTGTGCAAACATTGTGATTAACACCTACAGCGTTTTATCTCATGTTAAATTGGTGTGCAATGATTTTATATACCGTATGATGGATCGAATGTAAACCTAGCGCCAGTTGGTAGCTGTGCAAATTTTAAATATAATTTACTTTATGCATTTCTGAGCAAAGGCGTTACATTTTTCAAACAAATGAATCTCTTCCTCTTTCCCTTTCCAGTCTTTAGACAGAAAAGTTAAGGAAAGGAAAGTAAGATACTGAATAATAACCTATACGATACCAGGGAGGCTTTTTAATTACAATTAAAATGGCTCGATTTTAGCAGGTGAGAGAGAAAAGGTCCACTCCTGAGACTGAGGTGTGTGACCTTTTACTCTATGACTCGATACATCCTGTATGAGTAAAAAGCAGTGTATTTATTCAAGGAGTTATTTCAATTAAGTAATGTTCTTTTAAACGTGAAGGGGGTGGGGGTTGTGGAATTGCGTATCCATCGTCCCGGCCCCTGATTGCATTTCTAGCCGAAATAATCATCATAGGCTTGTCTTTTATTTTAGAATTCAGCCTTTATGATGTGACTGATGGTTTTCCTAATGGTCCACATTTCACCTTTTAAAGGATTTCTCTCCTTTTTCTGGCATAAAATGTTTTAGGTATTTGAAGTTTTTTAAAATTATTATAATTATATATTTTATTTAAATCACACCATGACCTCAAAGTGATTTTGTTCACTCACTCTATCTGTCACTCAAACAAATATACTTTTGTAAAGGAGAGAAGGTGATTACCGTGGAATTTCATGACTGACCTACAGGAGTTCTAGTTATATGGGAGATTTGAGTCTCTTCTGTAAAACACTGCGTTCATTATACTTACAAATAAAAGCTTTATCGTATTACAGACAAACTGATGATCGCAAGCTCTCGTGCGTTTAGCTACTACAGCAATGTTCTAGTTTTCTATTGAAATACAGTACACGGCATGCTCTTTGACAGTGTTAAATATTAAAGGTCTAGTCATGGTTGCTCCGTAACTGATGGTGTAGATCTTCACCAAGTCAAAAAACTGTTATTTTTGTCTCTTTCAGTTCAAGTCAATGTTTGATCTATTTAAATCCGACTTCTTGGTTCTCCCTGCTTCCTTTCTTTCACCTCGATAACAGTGTTTTTTAACGATTGACAAAGGGAAGTATTTTGTGTATGCGTGTGTGAGAGAGATTTGATATGATTTGATTTGATCTAGGGGTATCTATACTGTGTGAACATGACTGATTTCTCTGATATGTTTTTGTATTTCTGCCCCTGAAACACAACATCTCATAAGAGAATTTTTTATTTTTTCAAATGCAAAAAAAAAAAAAAATGCTAGAAAGTAGATTCTGTGTCTGAATCAGATTTTATTTAATTTCTTTTTTTTTTTCCATATAAGCTGACATCTGCGCTCACTGCCTTAATCTTTACTTCCTCTGTCTGTGGCATGTCCGGTAAGAGAAACAGCTTTTTAAAAGGAGATGTGGAAGAAATATTGTATAGTAGAACAATGTCAGTTTGTACAAAGTACTAAGGGAAAAAAAATATTTATTACATGCATTGGAAGAAATTGTTTACTTATTAAATGTTACCTGTTTATTTAGGGACGTTTAGATGTAATAAATACATTGAGTTAAACTTTTGAATGCCTTTTTTTATTTCAGATAAACGTTCAGAAATTACTGCCTCATTAGACCTGAAGCTCCAGTTCATGAACCTTTGTACTGTATTTGTTGCTCAAAATTATTGATTGACACCACTGGTTTGAAATTTTAAAAAATGGCTATAGTTGCAAAAAAAAAAAAGTTTATATTTAATTGGATCCCATCCCTCTCTTTTTGCTTTGATTATGGTCGTGGCATTGTTCTGATAAGCTTATACAATGTCACAAGATCTATTTCCTTCCGGAGTCGCATACATTTTTTCCATGAGCTTGTATTGATGATGGGAGTGGAGATGGACTGCTGTGTCAAGTCTTCTCCAGCACATCCCAAATATTTTCAAAGTGGCTAAAGCCTGGACTGTGGTGGCCAGGTAGTGTGTAAAAATGATCTCATGCTCCCTGGTCCACTCTAATCTGGGAACGCCAATTAGCCCAATTTGTATGTCTTTGGATTGTAGGAGGAAACCCACCAAGCATAGGGAGAACATGCAAACTCCATGCACACAGACCTGAGACCGGAATCGAACTCGGACCCTGGATGTGCAAGGCGACGTTCCTAACCACTAAATCCATAGATGGAAAAACCTGGTTATTCGGGCTGACCTCATTTTCTGGGCACATGACATTGCTGAACATAGACCTGACCAACAGAACTAACCCCAGATCATAACACAGGCTTGTACGATAGGCACTAGACATGGATGCATCATCTCATCTGCCTTTCTTCTTACCCTTATGCTCCTTTTCCCAATGATCCACAGGCTAATCTTTAATCTCCCTAGCCTTCCCTAGCCTAGCCACTGTATCCTTAGCCTTTCTTAGTGCTACACAGCTGTTTAGTCTCAATCCCTTGAGTTCTCTTTGCATTGTGAGTGTGGAAATGCTCTTAAGTTCACTATTAAACATAACTGAGTTTTACTGTTTTTTTTTAATGATTTGATTTCATAATCGTTTAAGTGATCTCCCATCATGCTCATTCAGGATGTTTTTCCGAACACATTTCTTCCGTGAAGATGGTTTACCACGATCCATTAGTGTTAATGTCCTTAGTTGTTTTTTTTCCTGATGCAGGACAATAATTAGACTCTTTCTGAAGTCTTTGCCATGACCACAGGATACGTCTTCTGACATGGTTGTTTAAGAAATAAGAAGCTCCTCATTGCATTAGTTAGGCTGAACCACATTAATAATTATCCAATTGAAGGCTTTTACTTGTTTTTGTTTGCTTAAATCCAGGTGGTGACTTTTGGGGGGGGCTGATTAGTGTGTAGTATATATACTGTACATGGTCAGGTGAAATATTCACTCTAATTCCAGTCTAGCAACAAGTATTACAGCTTAAAAGCCTGTCGTTTAAGACTGTCCATTTAGACAATCTAGATTACTGTTTATTTTAATGAACTTTGTACATAAGAAGGAGTGTTCCAGTCAAACTGGGACTTGCACAGAATAACAGAGCACAGTTATGAGAGTAAAAAAACTGTATTTTTGCACTGCACTAATACTTGGACACCTTCAAGGTAGAAAGTTTTCTTAATACGCTGGAGCAATGACTGTGTGCTTTATGTCTGAAACGCTGGCCTTCCAGGAACACCCCAAACATGCGGAAATTGTATGGAGTGAGGTCAGGTCAGTACGGTGAGTAACTCCTAGTTTCTGTAATGTGCAAGTGGTGTTGGTGAATGATCATGTGAACAGTTCCCACAGATGACAGATGCGTCTCTTCCACAAGTTCCACAGGTTCACTAAAAGTTCAATAGAACGACTGCAGTGGGCTCCGAGCCACCTCGGCCGGGCTCTTCATTCACGGATGTACAGCCTTCTTTAAAACGTTTGCACCGTTCAAAGATTTTACTGCAGTTAATAGTCTCATGATCGTACGTCATGCTTGACACCTTCTGTAAATTTCAATTGTTTTTATGCCTTCATTCACAAGAGCAATTTCATCACAAGTCTCGGTTTAACTTGAACACCCCTCGTAATGAATGTTAACTATTTTTAAGAACTGCATAACCACTACAGAAACCACAAAGATTGTTTTCCTTTCCTTCTGAGCAAATATTTGTGAGCTTTAATTAAAAAAAAAAAAAAAAACACTGAGTTTGGTAACTTATAAGACTTTGATGATCAAGAACCCTCAAAGCGGAAAAGATATTGACTGCTTTCCAGTTTAAACTAATCATTAATTACCAAGCGTTCCAAAATCTCCATTTTATTCTCCAATTGGCTCAGAGAAAATCTCCTGATTTGAAAGAAAGAGATAAAGCTGTGAAGAGAATGATAAATGACCTGGTAGACCTGCGGCCTGGGTTGTTTGTGTATGTGGATTTCTGAGTTCATAACCTGTAGCACAGGTTTAACTGCCCTAGTCCAGTACGTGTAAAAGGCAATAAAGCTTGTGTATCATTCTTGTTGAACAGAATTGAATTACAATGACGATCACACCCGACCCATACGTCCTTGTTTAACATCTCCTCCAAGATTTATACCCCTTCACTGCTTTAATAAGCTCCACTCTTCTGGGAAGACTCGCCACTAGTTTTTGAAATATGGCTGTGGGGATTAGTGCTCACTAAGGATGCAACCGGCGCTCCGACTTCATTCCAAAGGTTTTCAGTGGGGTTGAGGTAAAGAATCTGTAACGACTACTTGAGTCATGAGGTCATCTCATTCATGGTTCTCGCTTCGTACCCAGGGGCGTTGTTATTCTCTGCACATTTTGTTCACTTAGTTCCGGTGATGGAAAATTCTAATATTCCAGTAAAACCTAGCGATCCTTTACAGTTCTGTGTTTACGTTTTGTGGTAGCAGTTCAGATTGGGTAAGAACCACATAACGGTGTGATTGTCTGGTGTCCACATACTTTTGACCAACTACTTTAGTTCATCATCTCTCAATCTGGATCAAATCATTCAGTTCTTAGGTATGTTTAAAGATTGTGAAATTTGCACATTTAACAAATCTGGCTTAGAATGATGCTAAATTTGTTAAGCTTTGTATAAAAACAGATCCTGATGCTAAATTAATGTGATTTTATAACTAAACTACGAACATAGAAGAGCACAGCTGCGCTCTAGTAGATTATTCTGGAACAAATGTCGCAGTGGAATTGTTTTCTTAGGATTGTTCTGGAACCAACGGTCAGAAAGGGCTTTTTCTCTTTGACCCTAGTAATAACGCCGTTCTAACAGCAGGGGGCAGTAAACACCATGTTTTATTTCCTGACTCTCTTTGAAAATGTACAGTCGTGGCCAAAAGAGAATGTTGAGAATGACACAAATATTCGTTTTTCACAAAGTTTGCTGCTAATCTGCTTTTAGATCTTTGTTTCAGTTGTTTCTGTGATGTACTGAAATATAATTACAGGCACTTTGTACGTTTCAAAGGCTTTATTCGACAATTACATGACATTTATGCAAAGAGTCAGTATTTGCAGTGTTGGCGCTTCTTTTTCAGGACCTCTGCAATTCGACTGGGCTGCCCTCAATCAACTTCTGGGCCAAATCCTGACTGATAGCAACCCATTCTTTCATAATCAATTCTTGGAGTTTGTCAGAATTAGTGGGTTTTGTTTGTCCACCTGCCTCTTGAGGATTGACCACAAGTTCTCAATGGGATTAAGATCTGGGGAGTTTCCAGGCCATGGACCCAAAATTTCAATGTTTTGGTCCCCGAGCCACTTGGTTATCACTTTTGCCTTATGGCGCGGTGCTCCATCGTGCTGGAAAATTCATTGTTCTTCACCAAACTGTTGTTGGATTGTTGGGAGAAGTTGCTGTTGGAGGGTGTTTTGGTACCAGTCTTTATTCATGGCTGTGTTTTGGGGCAAAATTGTGAGTGAGCCCACTCCCTTGGATGAGAAGCAGCCCCACACATGAATGGTCTCAGGACGCTTTACTGTTGGCATGACACAGGACTGATGGTAGCGTCACCTTTCCTTCTCCGGACAAGCCTTTTTCCAGATGCCCCAAACAATCGGAAAGAGGCTTCATCTGAGAATATGACTTTGCCCCAGTCCTCAGCAGTCCAGTCGCCATACTTTTTGCAGAAGATCAATCTGTCCCTGATGGGTTTTTTTTTGGAGAGAAGTGGCTTCTTTGCTGCCCTTCTTGACACCAGGCCATCTTCCAAAAGTCTTCGCCTCACTGTACGTGCAGATACCCTCACACCTGCCTGCTGCCATTCCTGAGCAGCTCTGCACTGGTGGCACTCCGATCCCGCAGCTGAATCCTCTTTAGGAGACGATCCTGGCACTTGCTGGACTTTCTTGGATGCCCTGAAGCCTTCTTAAGAAGAATTGAACCTCTTTCCTTGAAGTTCTTGATGATTCTATAAATTGTTGATTTAGTAGCCACAATATCCTTGTCTGTGAAGCCATTTTTATGCAACACACTGATGGCTGCACGCGTTTCTTTGCAGGTCACCATGGTTAACAATGAAAGAACAATGATTTCAAGCATCACCCTCCTTTTAACATGTCAAGTCTGCCATTCTAACCCAATCAGCCTGACATAATGATCTCCAGCCTTGTGCTCGTCAACATCCTCACCTGTGTTAACAAGACGATTACTGAAATGATCTCAGCAGGTCCTTTAATGACAGCAATGAAATGCAGAAGAAAGTTTTTTTTTCGGAATTAAGTTAATTTTCATGGCAAAGAAGGACTATGCAATTCATCTGATCACTCTTCATAACATTCTGGAGTATATGCAAATTGCTATTATAAAAACTTAAGCAGCAACTTTTCCAATTTCCAATATTTATGTAATTCTCAAAACTTTTGGCCATGACTGTACACTCACCTAAAGGATTATTAGGAACACCATACTAATACGGTGTTTGACCCTCTTTCGCATTCAGAACAGCCTTAATTCTACATGGCATTGATTCAACAAGGTGCTGAAAGCATTCTTTAGAAACTTGGGACCATATTGATAGGAGAGCATCTTGCAGTTGCTGGAGATTTGTGGGATGCACATCCAGGGCACGAAGCTCCCGTTCCACCACATCCCAAAGATGCTCTATTGGGTTGAGATCTGGTGACTGTGGGGGCCATTTTAGTACAGTGAACTCATTGTCATGTTCAAGAAACCAATTTGAAATGATTCGAGCTTTGTGACATGGTGCATTATCCTGCTGGAAGTAGCCATCAGAGGATGGGTACATGGTGGTCATAAAGGGATGGACATGGTCAGAAACAATGCTCAGGTAGGCCGTGGAATTTAAACGATGCCCAATTGGTACTAAGGGGCCTAAAGTGTGCCAAGAAAAGATCCCCCACACCATTACAGCACCACCACCAGCCTGCACAGTGGTAACAAGGCATGATGGATCCATGTTCTAATTCTGTTTACGCCAAATTCTGACTCTACCATTTAAATGTGTCAACAGAAATCGAGACTCATCAGACCAGGGAACATTTTTCCAGTCTTCAACTGTCCAATTTTGGTGAGCTCGTGCAAATTGTAGCCTCTTTTTCCTATTTGTAGTGGAGATGAGTGGTACCTGGTGGGGTCTTCTGCTGTTGTAGCCCATCCGCCTCAAGGTTGTGCGTGTTGTGGCTTCGCAAATGCTTTGCTGGATACCTCGGTTGTAACGAGTGGTTATTTCAGTCAAAGTTGCTCTTCTACCAGCTTGAATCAGTCGCCCCATTCTCCTCTGACCTCTAGCATCAACAAGGCATTTTCGCCCACAGGACTGCCGCATACTGGATCTTTTTCCCTTTTCACACCATTCTTTGTAAACCCTAGAAATGGTGGTGCGTGAAAATCCAAGTAACTGAGCAGATTGTGAAATACTCAGACCGGCCCGTCTGGCACCAACAACCATGCCACGCTCAAAATGGCTTAAATCACCTCTCTTTCCCATTCTGACATTGATGTTGGAGTTCAGGAGATTGTCTTGACCAGGACCACACCCCTAAATGCATTGAAGCAACTGCCATGTGATTGGTTGATTAGATAATTGCATTAATGAGAAATTGAACAGGTGTTCCTAATAATCCTTTAGGTGAGTGTATATATGTATATGGCTGTGAAGATTTAAAAAAGAATTATTATTAAAGTAAAAATATAATAAAATTTATTGATGAGTCATTCTGTGAATGTCACCTGGATATCAACATTGATTTAATTTATGCTTTATTTCAACTGTAATGTAATTAGAACAATATTTTTATTCCAAGTGATCATGAATATTTATAAGAATCCACGGTTAATAGACAATGTCGGCATTATTATTGGTAATTTTATAATTAAACATTTTCATGACAAGACAAGAAAAGGTATGGTAATGGACTAGTGTGTAGGAAGACTTTTTTAATGGGTGCAATTTTTATTTTTGTTATTATAATTTTTTTATTGTATTTTTATGAAATTATTTATTTATTTACTTATTTAATTGGAGACAGGCTGTTTGTTGAAAACTGTTGAAAATATTTTGCACACATCCTTAAGATAAAAAATTATTATTTATTATTATTTTTTAAATCTACATTATGATTCTAAGATTTAATAGTGTGTTACATTATAGTCAGAGTTTTCAGCCTCTTTTTGTAACATAGGTCCACATCTGATTCAAGGTCAGACGTACAGAACATTCGCCAAGGGTATGTAAGTCCACTCTCTGAATCTGAATAAACACTTAGTAAAGTTATACTAGAGGGGAAAAAAAAAAAACACATTTTCTGTCTGCAATGTCAGTTGAAGCAACATCACACAAGACTCTCCCAGCAGTAAACACTCTAAGATTTAATTAAACTTCCTTTAGCTTTGATTACAGCACACAATGTGGTGATGAATTTACGTGTGAAAATGAGTCATCATACTCCCCAAACCACTCTCTCACATTTTAAGTCCTAGAAAATGCCTGTGCCATCAGGGAAGAAAAACTCGGATGTGATAACCTGGTCATGCAGTACCAGTATCGGCTGACTTCATTTTATTGCCACATAACGTTTCACAGACCTGAACAACTGAAGCAAACTCGAATCAAAACACTGTCTCCAGAGGCTTGTACGGTGGGCACTATGCATAATGGTGCATTGCTTCATGGTCTTCCTTTCTTGCCCTCATGTACCTATCGTTCTGGAATAGGGTCAATCTGGACTCATCAGACTACATGACCTTTTTCCATTGCTCCAAAGTCCAATCTTTATGGTCCCTAGCAAATTGAAGCCTTTTTCCGGTGGCCACACAGCTGTTTAGTTCCCATCCTGTGAGTTCTTGTTGCATTGAGAGTGTGAAACTCCACTTACATTTACTATTAAGCATGTCTAAATTTTTTACTATGCAACTTCACCAAACATTTTTCTATTTATTCATTTTTTTTTACTCCTCGTAGATTTTTGAGGACTTCATCTGTCAAGCAATATCTGCTCAGGTTTTCATATGTTTTGGATAGTTCTTAACCCACTACCATTCATTCATATCTTCTTAGTTGTTTTCTTTGCTTAATGATGGGTGCTTTGTTTTGTTTTTTAATCTATTTGGGCTTCTTTATATTTCCTGTTGTGTCATTAGTTCTGAACCATTACTGTATATTTACATAATTGGCAGAAACCCTTAGCCAGAGTGACTCATTATACATCAATGTTGCTCAAGAGGCCAACAATGGCAACTTAGTGGTGGTGGGTTTGAACTTGGGACCTTCTGATCAGTAATCTAACACCTTAACCACTGAGCTACCCCTGCCCATTAATTAAATATTTAGGGTTGGAGGGAGCCTAGAAACTGTCCTGGGGAGCTCTGGGCACAAGGTCACAGACACCCGTATAGGTTGCCAACATACAGTATTGTAAGGAACAAGAACACACCCTGACACATCCAGCCACACACGACAGGACATTTATAAAACCTCAATTTGCCTACATCGCTTCTTTGGACTGTGGGTGGAAATCAGAAAATCTTGCCATGCCACTAAAAAAGATCTGACTGTTTCAGTGAAGTGGGGGAAATGGAGAAGATTGCCTTCTTTGCCTGGTGAGGGCGAAAAGAACCAAAGGTCAAAGTCTTCCCTTTCACAGCTTCAGAAGTAATAACAGAATACTGATTCAATCAAAGGAAGGAATCAAACCCCCCCCCACCCCACCCCCCCCAGCAAGAACAGGCTCCTGCATTTAACTCAACTCAACTCTCAACTCATCTTTATTTGTATAGCACTTTAAAAAACAAGAATGCCCCAAAATGCTTCACATAAATAAATAATATAGTAATATTATAAAATAAAATAAGGAACTAAGTTAAGAAATGTAAAAATATATAATAATAAAAATAAATAAATAAATAATAATAATAATAATAATAATAATAATAATAATAATAATATATTAAAAAGGAACATAATTAAAATCACATCACACACAATCTCATGTTGGTTTAAATGCCAAAGAAAACATGTGAGTTTTGAGATGGGACTTAAACACCCTCAGTGATGTGGCCTAACGAATGGTCAAGGGTAGGTCATTCCACAGTTTGGGTGCCGCCACAGAGAACGCCCGATCACCCCTGAACTTGCACTTGGTCTTGGGTACCATGAGCAGAAGTTTATCTGATGATCTGAGAGTCCGTGATGGAGCATATGGCTTAAGCAGATCCGAGAGGTAGGGCGGGGCAAGGCCATGTAAACATTTAATCGTGACCAAAAGAATTTTAAAATTAATTCAGTACTGTACTGGGAGCCAATGAAGAGAAGCCAGAACTGGAGAGATATGTTCTCTTTTACGTGTAGACGTTAATAGTCGAGCAGCGGAATTTTGGATCAGCTGTAGCCGATGTAATGCTGCTTGAGAAACCCCAAAATACAGGGCATTGCAGTAATCAATACAAGTGGTGATGAAGGCGTAGATGGCTATTTCGAAAAGCCTAAAGGACAAAACAGGTTTAAGTTTTGCCAATTGCCTTAAGTGAAAGAAACTGGACCGAACCACAGCACTGATCTGTTTATCAAATTTAAGGCCATGGTCAAAAATAACACCTAAATTTGATGCTATGGGTTTAACATACTGCTCCAAAGCTCCTAAATCGACTGGTGGAACTCTGCCTCTGGCAACAGGACCAAATACCAAAACCTCTGTCTTTTTATCATTAAAATTTAAAAAATTTTGGGCAACCATGCCTTTATGTCATCTAGACATGTTGACAGAGCCTTGACAGAGTAGCCTTCCTTCTGCTTTAATGAGAGATAGATTTGACTGTCGTCTGCATAGCAATGAAAGGAGATGCCATATTTTCTCAGGATATAACCGAGCGGCAACAAATATAACGAGAAAAGAAGGGGTCCAAGGATAGAACCCTGTGGGACTCCATATGTCAGAGGAGCTGATGAGGATTCCAGATCTCCAAGGCTAACCAAAAATGTTCTATCAGTAAGATAGGACCTAAACCAATCTAGAGCTGCCCCCGTAATTCCCACCCAGTGTTCTAGGTGTGACAGAAGGATGGCATGGTCTACTGTGTCAAAGGCAGCTGTTAAATCAAGCAGCAGAAGAATCACAGAATCACCAGAATCCATAATACGATAAATGTCATTTAAGACCCTTAACAGAGCTGTTTCAGTACTGTGAAGAGCCTTGAAACCAGACTGAAAAAGCTCAAGAATTCCATGCTCACTAAGATAACTTATTAGTTGTGTATAAACTACTTTTTCCAAAATCT
>JAAGKR010004304.1:0-17940 GCA_011419295.1 Clarias macrocephalus | reverse complement strand
TGCTCACTAAGATAACTTATTAGTTGTGTATAAACTACTTTCTCCAAAATCTTAGACAGAAATGGTAGCTTGGAGATTGGTCTGTAATTAGAAAACACAGACGGATCAAGATTAGGTTTCTTTAACAAAGGCTGCACAACTGCATGTTTAAATGGAGATAGATGGTTCACATGCAGAAGATGTAATAAGAGCCCTTGTAGAAGAAACCTTATCAATAAAAAACTGGAGAAAGTTTTCACACACTGCATAAGAGCTTTCGAAACTGACAATTTGGGGGCCATTAAGAATAACATTAAATGACTGAAATAAAACGCGAGGCTTATGACAATTAGCTAAAATTAACTCGGAGAAATGTTTGGTTTTTGCAGCTTTTACAGTTTTCTGATAAAGACGCCAACTGTCTCTCAATGAAATAAAAGACACTTGCAACTTGTCCTTTTTCCATTTTCGTTCCATTTTACGACACACGCGTCTGACAGCACGAGTCTCATCGTTTAACCATGGTTTCATATTTAACTTTGGGGCGCCTGATTTTTAATGGAGCCACAGAGTCCAAGGCAGCCTTACAGGCGGAATGGAACCAGGATGCTAGTGCCTCAGTGGTCGCACTACAATGGTGCGAACTCCACAACAGTGTTTGGTGAATTCATTGTGAATAAACTTGAGCCGTCCATACTGCAGGCTGCGTACGACCAAACTGCCATTGATGTGGCTGAGAAAATGAAACGTGACATTCCAGCATTCAGTGGAAACAGGTCAAATCTGGAGAAATACTTACTGACATCACTAGCAAAAGAGGAAAACTTTGAGAACTACATGGAATACATTCACAAGCCCAAAGAACATTTAAATCAATTTATTACCAAAGAAGTAAACAAATACCTACTTGATGTTTGTCAAGATGTTGTGAAAACTATCAAAACTAACAAAGTCCAAAGCAATGTATGTAATGCATGCTGTGAATACAGCAACAACGGAGGTCAATGAAAGAAATGGAAAAATGTGGCTGCAGTGCTTCTCCAAAGAGCTGAAAGATAAGCTTCAGTTTAAGGTGGAACTGTGTCTTGACCAGAAAGACATTACAGACCTTGGCTTTCTTCAAGAGGTTGTAAATAAGGGCCTGACTGATGCCAGGGAAAAGCTATGCAGTGACTTCAAGACCATTTCTGACCTCAAACAGGAAATGTTCAGGAAGAAACCACACAAGGTTCTGATTGAGCACCTCTGCCAGTGCTGTAATGCCATCTGTACCCACACAATGGAGGACCATGATGGAGATCACCGAGTTCGTTTCCATCGCAACTGTGGAATCAATGGGTGGTCTTTTGTGGATTTTGAAAATCTTGGAATTGATTTCTGCACAAATACTGTTTCAAGTAACATGTTCTTTAGTACATCTGATGGTGGGTTTAGTTTGAAAGAGTACAGAAAAGCAGGTGGAGAATACGCCATCTAAAGATAGAGCCATTGAAAGCTTAAACGAGTTATAATGAGATGCAGTAACACCATGGATATGGAAAAACAGAGAGAGTAAGAAGTGGAGAACTGGAAATATATAATTATATTTTGTGCATTTAAGTATCCTTCAGTAATTTCTGGTGGTCGTCCTGCTGATGTGTTAAACATTACAGTAAACTGAGTTTCTTTTCAATGGTTTTATCTGATGTTTTATTTCACAGAATAGCACATCTTTAGTTTCTCCTCTAAACTGTAATAACGATCACTGCTTAAATTTGTCTTATTTTGTACAACTCCGTTAATGTTACTATTTTGACATAAAAGAGTCCTACAGATGTAAACTGGCTTGTGCATGCACGAACCTTTAAAGATTGTTGAATTTCTTTTTGCTCACAATTTTTTTACTTTTATGTACATATGTACAAGTCTAATAAAGCAGCACATTAATCATATTACATTAAGCATGATGTCATATTTAATAACATTATTAACACAAAATGAGAAACCTGAACAGAGAAATAATATTAATGTAATAAAATTAGACAAATTATAGTCAAGTGTACCACCTACAGGAGATATAAGTAAAGCTTTAATGTGTAAATTTATACAGCACTTAATTACAGATTAGTTTCAGTCTGTAATGAATTTTCTCCTCATAAGGTGAAATATTATGTACTTTTAATTAACATTTGGCATTAATGTAGTATGTATTTTTTGTTGTTTTAAAAGGAGATCCTATCCAAGTTGTGTAACCAGCTGACCTTCTGATCAGTAACTGAGTGCCTAAGCCCTCTGAGCTACCACTTAAACCCTGAGGACTCTGGTCAACAAGAAAGATTCAGCTGTTTGGAAACACTTTGGTTTCAAAGAGGTTGATGAGGAACAACAACAGTCGCCACTTGAGGGCGCTCTTGATAATGCACATGCCCTCCCCTTTGACTCGGAAATAACCATGCCATCAGTTTATTCCTAGCACTGAAATGTGTCTTCAAGAAACTGGTTACACTTTCGATAAGGTATTTTTTATGTTTCTGTATGTTTTTTTAAGTTCAGCCTTCATTCATCTCATATACATTAGTGCACAGTGATTTTTAAATTCTTCACATATCCCAGCTTCTTGTTAGTAATCTGAGGTCAGGAAATAAAAAATACTATAATGATATTCTAAGGTAGATATTTTATTTTTTATTATTATTATTTTATTATTTCGAAAAAAACCTTTGGAAGTATAATGTGCATTCTTTCTGCGTTACCAAGGCGACAGGAGGTGTTTCCGGTAAGCCGCCGGAAGTGACGCAGGCAGCAGGTACATACATACATACATACATAGATATACACACAGAAGAAGAGGAAAGAGGGAGAGAGATGGAACAGCTGGATACACTTCTGCTCTCCGGTTTTATTGACAAATAAACTCTGTTCTGTTACAATGCGTAGATAAGGACTCAATATTCTAGTTCCGGTTCACTTCCTGTTCAGGTAAGACTGTATACTGTAACCCTAACGTTACTGCAGGAGGAAGGGTGACGTACAGCTAAGCTAATTTAAGCTAAGCTAATAGAGCAGATATGAACTGAGGTTCAGGACTGAATACCTCACCACCTCTAGATCTAGTGCACTACACAGGGTGGATCTTTACCCCAGGAGTATAATAGAGGAACGGGGGTTATTGTATTTTCTGTTCTTCACTCACTCACTCACTCTTTTGTGTGGTGCAGATTCAGGACACGGCCCCTGTACACCCTGGCATGTTCTCAGACATCATGGACTACGAGCTAGAGGAGGATAAGCTGTGAGTGACGCTGTGTTTACACACACACACGCACACGCGCGCGCCTCAGAATCACAGACCAGTAATCCGGCGGCCTTTAGGACCCCACAGTCGGCCGAGGATCACTTTTAATTTTACCTGACAAGCTAGCATGAAGCTAATCTGATAGGATTCCATCAGAGAGTTTAACACATAACACAAATACTTCCAAAACTAATAGAGAAAAAATATTAACAATCTTGACACAATAAACTTCACTCATTAATAGCGAACGCACTCTGACTTGACAGGATTTATTAATAAATGAGAGGATTTCTAAATAAGTGCAATTAAATTTGCCCTTAAAATAATTTTTTTTTTATAAATCTGGGAATTCTGAAAATATTTATTTATTAACTCCTAATGCTAGCTAGCGACAGGATTTATGTAAAAATGCTGCTAGTATTGACTGTTAATGCTAGGTAGCTAACCCCATTTAAGCTAGACGTATTAATAAATGAGAGGATTTCTAAGTAGAATATTATATTTAAATTAAAAATAGAAATTACTGAATAAATTTGGAAATTGTGAAAATATTTGTTTATTACTTTCTAATACTTGATAGCTAACCTGACAGAATTTATATACAAAATGCTAATAATATTAATTGTTAATGCTAGTTAGCTAGCATGGATAAAATGGGAGGGTTTCGTCGGGAAGTGAATCTGGTCGTAAAACCTGTGCCAAGCTTGTATGTGCAGACCGCATGGTCCACTGTGGCGACCCCTTGCAGCAGAAAGACTAACAACAAAGCTATCTAGCTAACCTGACAGGAATCATGTATTCAGTTTAATTCAATTTTATTTATATAGAGCTTTTAACAATGGTCATTGTCTCAAAGCAGCTTCACAAAATTAAAAGAAGATTATGGAGTAGTGTAGGAGAAAGGAAAAATGTGTATAGAGCATTGTGATTAGATCGTCCCTGATGAACAAGCCGAGGGCAACGGCGGTAAGGTAAAACTCCCTGAGATGGCATTAGGAAGAAATTTACACTAAGTTGTACTTCTTTGGTGGCCAGACAAATACACTCCCTGTTCGGTAATCGGAGAGAGAATCACAGATGAGAAATGGAAAAAGTAGATCAGATAAAGATGAAGTTTTGTCTTAAAACGACTCCAGTGTGTTAAAATTCACTTGTATCACTTCAGCGCTGTTATTTCAGCCAAAGTAAAAATATGAATTAATCCCAGTAAAAATATTCAGTTTAGCTTTTCTAATTAATATCTATTGGTGCAAGTGTTTGTTTACATTGAGACAGTAGCGCATTAGTAGATTATTTTAAAGTGGATTAAAAATCCCACACATAACTGTTCATAACATCACTTTTACTCAACACATAGATTTCACTTATGGTGCACTTCAGGCAGATATCGAAGTACTGCAAAATATTCTGTAAATTCTGTTCAGACAGTTTTGTGTGATGCTGAGACAAAATCTGGTTGGAGACACAGACAGAAATTTTTCTGAGACTGGTTTCTGGTCCTCCAGTGTATGAAATGTAAAGATATAAATATATATAAAGGTTTAATTGAAAGAGCGAGTTCTGACCAGACAAAGTCTCTCTTGTACAGTAGATAATCTGAGGTTGTTGTTTTCTGTAGAGTTTTCATCTCACTTGTTGTTCTGAAGAAATTCCTCTTTACAGCATTGCAAGTTCTCACTTCACAAGAACCTCAAAATTCACAAAGATGAAAATGTACATGTTCACTAAACATGTTCTCTAAAAGAGAGAGAATTTGTCCGTTGAGCTCACAGAGTATTACTACTAATGACAATAATCATAATAATAATTGACTTGCACACTCTCAAGACTTCAATGACTGCCTTTAGCATTGATCACACACACACACACACACACACACACACACACACACACACACACACACATACATGATTCCTTATGCTCCCAGAAACCCTCCATAGATGTAATAACCTGGTGATTCAGTATGTTCAGGTCAGCTGACTTCATTTTATTGCCACATAATGTTGCTGAGTCTAGACCTGAGCAACTGAAGCAACCCCAGATCATAACACTGAAGCCTTTTTTTCTAATGAGTCTCACTAACAAGTGGACACAGCTGTTTTGTCCCAGTCCTGAACAGAGCTCTGGTTTCTGTCAGTTTTTACTGTCAGCAACTTTACCCAGTTTTAAGTCATCTATTCATGATGTTTTTTTATTTTATTTTTAGTTTTTACATAAGGATGAGGGTACAGGTGTTAATACAGTGGAACCTTGGATTGATCCAAAACACTCGTAAACCAAATCAAACTTTCCCATAAGAAATAATGAAAACTCAAATTATTCATTCCACATCCCAAAAAATAAATACATAAAAATAATTAATACAAAATATAAAGACGATTACCCACAATTCTGCAGCGCAAGAGAGAAAAAAAATGTTGGTTCAGTTGTGATCATGTGACGCTCAACATCAAAACAAGCAGCTCATTCGTGATACATGATACACGGTACTTGTAAACCAAGACTTGCTTGTTTTTCAATTCAAAATTTTTGCTCGTCTTGCGGAACATTCGCAAACCGCGTTACTCACAAACCGAGGTTTTACTGTAATGTGTTGGACAACTTCTTAACCTAATTCATGTAATTTCAAATCTCCTCAATTGATTTCGGTGCTTGTTGCAGGACAATAGTCTGACCCTTCTGAAATGTTGTTTTCTTTATTTATTTCTTTATTTTTTGTCTTTATTGGAGTGTAAATGGGATGAACAAAAACTTATAAAACTTACAAAAAAATTTATAAAAGCCAGAATTGAAATTAGGATCTTCACATTACCAGACAGCCAAGACGACCAGTTGGCCAAGTTTTACATGTGTTTGTGATAACGTTACCTGTTAAACCCTCAGTCACAGCTCCGCCCTCAGTGATATGAGGTGATGTGACTTCACTGGGGAAGATTTTAGAGGAAGTTTTATAACTTTAGAGAAAGATGACTGTGGGGATTTTGTTCTTCCGGAATGTTCTGCTCTTAATTCTCTCTCTCTCACACACACACATGCACACATTAATGTTGTTGTTGTGTCCTCAAGACAAGTTGTACTTGTTCTTTTTTTTTTTTTTTTTTTGCACATATTGCATTGCGTGCTGATGAAATCCCCAGGTGTTATAAAATAAAACTCTAGACATTTTACACCTACTACACTTCACACACACCATGGGTTCACGCCTCTGAGCCGTCTCTTTGTCTGTGCTGTAATAAACACTGTGTGATCGATCACAGGTCACTAACATGCACTCTCTAGGTTTTGACATTTATGATGTAACAGTTCAGTCAGTTCCATGAAGGTGTTGATGTTCAGTGTTTAGAGACACACTTCGAGTTTTTTGTGAAAACACACAGCTGTTATTGAGATCAAGACACACTTTCTTATTCTCCTGACTGTACAGTACATGACCTCTCAGACACGCCCACTGTGGTCTCTCTGACTGAACACTGGAAATCAAAACTACTAGGACATATTGTTTCCTAAAGCATGACGGAGAAACATCAAACAAAACTCAATAAGATTTTACTTTGTGTCACTGATCACTTTAAGTTTCAAAGATGATATCAGAAGGATCATTTCACTGTTCAAGAGAAAGAAGCTCAGAAGTCTACTGTTGTAGTGCTGAAAGTGTGTGTTTGTGTGTGTCTGTGTGTGAGTACAGTGGCATTCCCACAGTTCCTGGAACAGTGACACTGAAGAAGGACGCACAGAACTTGATTGGGATCAGTATAGGGGGCGGGGCTCAGTACTGCCCCTGTCTCTACATCGTACAGGTGAGTTACCACGCACGCACACACACACACACTAAGCTAAAACTAAATGTTTAGTTTAGTTTTGGAGCTGTGTGTTTAGACTTGGATAAACTAGAAACTGTGTGTGTGTCAGGTGTTTGATAACACTCCAGCAGCGCGGGACGGGACGTTAGCAGCGGGTGATGAGATCACAGGAGTGAACGGGAAACCAGTGAAGGGCAAGACCAAGGTGGAGGTGGCCAAGATGATACAGACTGTACAGGTGTGTGAATTCAATTCAATTTTATTTCTATAGTGCTTTTAACAATGGTCATTGTCTCAAAGACAATTTCTTCACAGAAATTAAAAGAAAATGAAAATAAAATTTATGGAAGTGTATATGTGTAAGAAAAATGTGTCTATATACTGAGATTGTCCCTGATGAGCAAGCCAAGGGTGACAGCGACAGCGGCAAGGAAAAACTCTCTGAGATGGCAATAGGAAGAAACCTTGAGAGGAACCAGACTCAACAGGGAACCCATCCTCATCTGGGTGATAACAGATAACAGAAATTGTATAACATCGTGTGTGTTATGCAGCTGAAAGTTCGATATAACAGAAGTTCTTTAAATTAACATGTAGTCCAGTTCAGCACAGGGATGAGTCAGCAGGTGCAGAGGGCAGATGGGCTCTGGATCACTGGGAGCTCAGGAGCAGCATGTGTAGCTCCAACCGTCATGAAGCAGAGTCCAGCTGGAGCAGGTCCTTCTCTGGATGCATAAGGGTCCTCGCAGGATTGGCCTCGAGCTACTGAAGCTGGAACAATCTCCAGATGCCTCGGGATGAGTAGAAAAATAAAGAGCAGGTGAAAAGAATTAGCATAGTTGCCATTCAGGATAGATGTACTGGAGTATGAGGTAAAGAAATTAATTATGTGTGTGCCAGATTAAAGAGATGCGTCTTGAGTCTACTTTTAAACTGGGAAACTGTGTTTGAGCCCCGAACACTGTCAGGAAGGCTATTCCAAAGTTTTGGAGCTAAATATGCAAATGCCCCACCTCCTTTTGTGGATTTTGATATTCTGGGAGTCCGGAGTTTTGTGATCTTAAGGAGTGTGGTGGATTGTAAGGTACCAGAAGACTGGCTAGATATCTGGGAGCTAAACCATTTAGAGCCTTGTACGCAAGTAATGCTATTTTGTAATTAATTCTAAACTGAACAGGTAGCCAGTGCAGGGATGATAATATTGGGGTTATATGATCATATTTTCTGGATCTAGTGAGAACCCTGGCGGCTGCATTTTGGACTAACTGTAGCTTGTTAATTGAGGATGCAGGACAGCCACCCAGTAATGCATTACAGTAGTCCAGTCTGGAGGTCATGAATGCATGAACCAGCTTTTCTGCATCAGATACAGATAAAATGTTCCTAAGCTTGGCAATATTTCTAAGGTGGAAAAAGGCTGTTTTTGTGATGTTGGAGATATGATTTTCAAAGCATAAGTTACTGTCTAATATTACACCCAGGTCTTTCACTGTCGAGCTGGTGGTAACAGTACATCCTTCTAAACGCAGGCTGAATTGTGAGAGCTGGTGTGTACTGGTTTTTGGGCCAATAAGTAATATCTCTGTCTTATCTGAATTTAGTAAAAGAAAATTATTGGTCATCCAATCTTTTATATCTTAAATACACTCAGTTAGTCTAGACAATTTGGGTATTTCCTGGTCTGGTTTTGTGGAGATGTATAACTGGGTATCATCAGCACAACAATGGAAACTAATCCCATGTCTTCTAATGATGTTACCCAAGGGAAGCATGTATATTGAGAACAGCAGAGGTCCTAAAACTGACCCTTGTGGCACCCCATATTTCACTGGCATTACACCAGACTGTTCTCCATTCAGATCTACAAAATGGAATCGATCAGACAGGTAGGATCTAAACCATTTTAACGCCTGTCCCCGAATACCAATGTGATTTTGTAAGCGATCTATGAGAATGTTATGATCTATAGTGTCGAATGCAGCACTAAGATCGAGTAAGACTAGTATTGAGATGCAGCCTTGGTCCGAAGCTAAAACAAGTCATTTGCAATAGTGCAGTTTCTGTACTATGATGGGGCCTGAAACCTGACTGAAACTCTTCTAAGATGTTGTTTTCCTGCAAGAATGTGCATATTTGAGCTGATACTACCTTTTCTAATATCTCTGATATAAACGGAAGGTTTGAAATTGGTCTGTAATTTGTTATATCATTTGGGTCTAAATTAGATTTTTTAAGAAGAGGCTTAGTAACTGCCAACTTGAAAGGTTTAGGGACATGACCTAGATATAATGAAGAGTTGTTAATGTTTAGAAGGGGCGCTCCAGCTATATTTATCACTTCTTTTAAAAATCTGGTTGGGATTGGATCCAACAAGCATGTTGTTGATTTAACCGAGGTGATGAGTTTATACAGCTCTTCCTGTCCTATACCTGTAAAGCACTGAAAATCTAATTGTGAAGCTTTAGACTGGACTGGATCATGAGATGTTGTTAGAGGTTGAATTTCCATTATTTTCTTCCTGATACTATCAATCTTTAAATTGAAGAAGTTCATGAATTCTTCACTTCTAAGTTGTGATGGGATCCTCCCTGCAGGCATCTTAGGATTTGTTAGTCTAGCCACTGTTCTAAATAGGAACCTGGGATTGTTTTGGTTTCTTGCTATCAGTTGGCTCAGATGCTCGGCCGCTTTAAGAGCCTGTCTATAGCTGCACATACTGTCTTTATACGCGTTTCTAAAAACTTCTAATTTAGTTTTTCTCTATTTTTGCTCAAGGTTACGGGTTGCTCTCTTTAGGGTATGACTATAGTACCATGGTGCAAGTGTTTTATCTCTGACTTTTTTTTTTATCTGAATGTGTGTGTGTGTGAAGCTACTACTGAGTGTCACGTCCATGTTTTTTCCATTAATGAAGTGTGTGTGTGTGTGTGTTACAGGGTGAAGCAGTGATACACTACAATAAACTGCAGGCCGACCCCAAACAGGGCAAATCACTGGATATCGGTAAGACACACACACACACCTGGTGCTCTTAGTCAAATTCAAATTCAAATTTTATTTGTCACATACACAGTCATACACAGTACGATATGCAGTGAAATGTTTAGACGACTGCCCGTGACCTTAAAACAAAGACTATTAATAGGAAATAAATATTAGGAACAAAACAGAAAGTAAATTAAAAAAAAAAAAAAAAAATATATATATATATATATATATATATATATATATATATATATATATAAAGTAAATTTAACTAAGAAGGAATAAATTTAACTAAGAGAAGAATAAAAGAAGAATAAAAGAATAAAATATCTGTATAATACAAAATACAAATATACAATATAAAAAAAGAGAAAAACCTAGCTGTACATTAGAAAAAGTAGAATTGTGGAGATTTATGTGGGAATGGAGTGAACATAAATAGAATAGAACGGAATGTCCAGGAGTGTGCAAATATGCTGTAAAGTGTCATATTAAAGTGACTTGTGTGCATATTTAAAGTGACTTATGTGCATTATGTCCATGAATGTGCAGGTGTGCAGTGACCACTAGTGTCAGTGGATGTCCAGAGTGAGTGCAGAAACGTGTGGATGTGCAAAGTGGATCAGTATTGTGTGGTGTTGTGATTAAGAGACCGTATCGCCTGCGGGAAGAAGCTCCTCCTCAGTCTCTCGGTGTTGGCCTTCAGTGAGCGGAATCGCTTTCCTGACCTCAACAGAGAGAACAGTCCATTGCTGGGGTGACTGAGGTCCTTCACGATCTTCCTGGCCTTGGTCCAGCACCGCTTGCTGTAGATCGAGTGCAGGTCAGGAAGCTCGGTGTGGATGATGCGCTCAGCTGATCGCACCACCCTCTGAAGAGTTCGCCTGTCCTGCATGGTGCTGTTCCCGAACCAGGTCGTGATGTTTCCCGTCAGGATGCTCTCTATGGTGCAGAGGTAGAAGTTCCTAAGCACCTTAGAGTGCAGTCTAAAGTCTCTCAGGCGTCTGAGGTGGTAGAGACGCTGCCGGGCCTTTTTCACCACAGTGTTGATGTGACAGGACGATGACAGATCCTGTGTAATGTGTACACCAAGGTAACGGAAGCTGTCCACTCTCTCCACCGGGCTCTTGTTGATGATGGGGGTCTGGTAGTTCCTCTTCTGCTTTGCACTAAAGTCAACTATCAACTCCTTTGTCTTGCTGACGTTTAGAAGGAGGTTGTTCCTCTGGCACCAGTTCTCCAGATTGCCAATCTTCTTCAGGTAGGCCGTCTCATCATTGTCAGTGATCAGGCCCACCACGACGGTATCGTCAGCAAACTTAATGATGGTGGTGGAGTTGGTAGAGGCTACGCAGTCGTGTGTGTACAGTGAGTACAGCAGGGGGCTCAGAACACAACCCTGTGTTGCTCCAGTGCTGAGAGTCAGAGAGGCTGAGACATGTCCACCCATCCTTACTGCCTGTGGTCTGCCAGTTAAGAAGTTGGAGATCCACTGACACAGAGATGAGCTGAGTCCCAGGTGCTCCAGCTTGGTGGTGATTGTGGAGGGAATTATGGTATTAAATGCTGAGCTGTAGTCGATGAAAAGCATTTTAACATAATTCCCCCTTCTAGTGTCCAGATGAGTGAGAGATGTATGAAGAAGATGAGCGATAGCATCATCTGTAGAGCGGTTTGAACGGTAAGCGAATTGAAGTGGATTGAGAGTGTCTGGTAGTGCGGAGATGATGAAGTCTCTGACCAGCCGTTGAAAGCACTCCATCACCACTGATGTGAGGGCTACAGGTCAATAGTCATTGAGGGAAGCAGGATGGGGTTTCTTTGGAACAGGAACAATGATGGACTCTTTGAAGCATGTGGGGATCACCGACTGAGATAAGGAGAGGTTGAATCTCTCTGTGAACACAGGTGCTAGCTGGTCTGCGCAGGCTCTGAGGACTCGACCTGAGATGCCGTCTGGTCCTGCTGCTTTCCTGGTGTTCACTCTCCTGAAGGCTCTCCTCACGTCATGCTTGGAAATGATTAACGCGTTTCCGGTACTGGCAGTGTCTTCCTGTCTGCAGCCGTTAGCATCGCTATCATTAGCATCGCTAGTGTCTTTAGCTGCAGCCTCAAAGCGAGCATAGAATGTGTTCAGCTCGTCTGCCAGAGTCATGTCCGCAGTTGTCATACCGGATGTTGGTGTTTTGTAATCCATTATTGTTCTTGGTCCCTGCCACAGGCTCCTAGAGTCACTCTGTTGGAGCTGTGACTCTAGTTTTCTCCCGTAGCGCTGCTTTGCCTCTTTCACCGCCTTCCGGATGTTGTATGACGCAGCCTTGTACAAGTCCCTCGTTGTAGGCAGCGGTGCGAGATCTCAGAGCGTCGCGGATGGTTTTATCCACCCACAGCTTCTGATTGGGAAATGTTCTGATGTTCGTTTCTGTAGGTATCATCCGCTAGTTTCCCGACGAATCCCACAACCGCTTCCATAAACACGTTGACATCATCTGAGCTGTTTCGGAACATGTCCCAGTCGGCCACCGAACAGTTTTCCCAAACGGTGGACGAGATTGTGCCTTGTAGCCGTCCTTGACTGTTGTGTAGCAGTGGTCCAGTGTCCTTTCGCCCCTGGTCGGGCAGGTGATATGTTGATAGAAATTCGGTGCTGCGCGTTTGAGGTTGGCACTGTTAAAGTCCCCTGCCACAATAAGCGCAGTGTCCCGGTGTTGTGTCTGGTGTTGTGTGAGAGCCTCATGCAGCTCGCATAAGGCAGTGTCCGTGTCCGCTTGTGGTGGAATATAAACGGCGCTCATTATGACCGATATAAACTCCAGAGGAAAATAAAAAGGACGACACTTGACAGTTCCAGGTTGGGTGTGCAGGAACGTGCAAGAGGAACAACGCTCGCGCGGTTGCACCAGCTGCTGTTCACCATTAAACACATGCCGCCTCCCCTCGTCTTCCCCGAGTCTCGTGTTCTGTCCATGCGGTTAACTGAGAAGAACTCGGCCGGCTGGATGGTGTAGTCTGGCACCGCTGGGTTCAGCCATGTCTAGGTGAAGCAGAGAAAAGTCTCTCTGTCTCCTGGCCCTGAGGTTATCGAGCTTGTTCTTCAGGGACTGGACATTGGCGAGCAGGATGCTAGGCAGAGGTGTGCGGTGTGCTCGGGCTCTCAGCCTGTTCCTAGCGTCGGCTCGTTTCCCTTCACGGCGCGTCCTTTGTTCTCCCTCAGGATCTTACGGATCCGGAGTTAAAAACGTCGAATTGTGAGTACATTGTAGACCAATCAAAATAAGAGTATCTCTATCGTACCTAATGCACTCAATGGTGATGAATTAGCCGGTTTAGAGTTAATTTAAAATTAACTTAAAAAGCGAAAACAAGGTAAAATAGGTCGTAGCAGTCGTGACGGCAGCGCCATCTTGATCGTGTTTGTTTGTTTGTTTGTTTGTTTGTTTGTTTGTGTGTGTGTGTGTGTGTGTGTGTGTGTGTGATATCTATTACAGTCACTTTACTCAATTATATTTCACTGAACTGTAAAACACAGTGTTGTCTCATTGCTCAGTGTGGTTCTTTTAGCCCCACCCATCAGTGTAGTTTTAGACTGCGTTCCGATTGGCCTGAAGCACCACACCGCACCACACTGCACCGTACTACACCGCACCGCACCACACTACACTGCACAGGGTGTTCCGCCATGTTAAGTGTGATTCCAAATCGCAGGGAGTGAAAATGTCCGGTGTAGGGAATGAGTGAAAAACAGGTCTTCACTTCACCAGAAAAGAGAATGAGAGAAGAGAATGTCTTATGAAAACATTTCTCATAAGACACTGCATCTTGCTGAAGCTTGAAGAATGTGTTTTATATATTTATTATTATCATTATTATCAAGGATGACGTCGTATTAATAGAACACTCACTCCCTCACTTTTCTATACTCTTAATTCTGTATTCAGGGTCACGGGGGGCCTGGAGCCTATCCCAGGAGACTTGGGACACAAGGCGGGGTACACCCTGGACAGGGCATCAATCAATCCCAGGGCACACACACACTGGGAATGCCAATTAACCTAACCTACATGCCTTTGGACTGTGGGAGGAAACCAATTAATAGAACACAAACATTTTAATGTAATGAAGCAATCAGTGTTGTACAGGCTAGTAATCAAAATAAAAAAAATCTCAGTACATCTTATAAATGAATTAAATGAGTTATTTATTTGATTTTATTTCAATATTATTATTATATGTTTTATATCAGTTTCTGTTTTTAATATTTAATGTCCGTAGTGTGAAATTCTCACAGCAGCAGTGACGGGTGTCCCAGGTGCTGATGTTACCATGGTAACGCAAAGAGGACGTGACATCACAGGGTGTTCAGAATGGTGGAGTTTAGATCACTTTCGAGTTCACCTCACTGACATTCACTGCACAGGGAGTAAGGAGTAGGGAGTGCACTGTGAAGTACACTTGAGAATGGAACACAGCCACAGACTGATTATAAAATAGGGTCAGCTTCATGATAACACACACTATCTCTGCGTGTGTGCGTGCATGTTTTCACAGTGTTGAAGAAGGTGAAGCACCGGTTGGTGGAGAACATGAGCTCGGGGACGGCGGACGCACTCGGACTGAGCAGAGCCATCCTGTGTAACGGTAACACACACGCACACACAGACTTAATGATTAGAACAAGCATTCTGAGAACGGTTTGTTTGCCTCAAACTGTGATTTTCATCATGGTGTGTGTGTGTGTGTGTGTGTGTGTGTGTAGACGGACTTGTAAAGAAACTAGAGGAACTGGAGAAGACTGCAGAACTTTACAAAGGTAAACCTGATGTTACATTAATCTTGCGCACACACATGTACATGCACATGCACACACACACACGAACACACATACTCGTACTGGTGGAGGTGTTCTCTGTTCAGTATGTGTGTCTGTTACAGGCTTGATGGAACACAGTAAGCGGTTACTCAGAGCGTTCTTTGAGCTCTCACAGACACACAGAGGTGAGGCCCAGTGGAATTATGGGTAATGTTGTGTGTTTATAATTTAATAATAATAATAAGATGAACTGGCTGTGAATAAAGCGGAGTGTGTGTGTGTGTGTGTGTGTGTGTGTGTGTGTGTGTGTGTGTGTGTGTGTGTGTGTGTGTGTGTGGTCAGCGTTCGGGGACGTGTTTTCTGTGATCGGTGTTCGGGAGCCGCAGGCTGCAGCCAGTGAGGCGTTTGTGAAGTTTGCAGAAGCTCATCGTAACATTGAGAAGTTCGGCATCCAGCTGCTAAAGACCATCAAACCTGTGAGAGAAACTCTGACTGTATCACCCTCTCTCTCTCTCTCTCTCTCTCTCTCTCTCTCTCTCTAGGATATAAATATTTGCATATATACATTTATTTGCGAGTTCTGTTCCAGACGCACGTTTGTAAGTTAGACTTGTTTCTAAGTCTGACAATGTGAGTCTTGTACACCTATGACACAAATATACAATGTAAAGCATAACACTCCACTAGACTAAATCTCTGTCCCCTTTCTTGGACAAAAACTGTAACTGCGCCCTAAGGAAATTAATCTCGCTCTATGGTCTATGTGAAATTAGGATTATTCACCATCAGGACAGATTTACAGGACAGACATTGTCCATCATCGTACTCCCGGACTAATTCACTGAAACCGGTGAGGCCGACTCATTTCTCACACGCGCGCACACACACACACACACACACACACACACACACACACACACACACACACACACACACACACACACACACAATGTACTGGACTATAGACATTTTATATGTTCACTTACACGCTGAAAATATTGTATATAATTGTAAATGTTGGTATCTGGTGACTGCAGTGTCTATTGTTTTGTACAATACATGTGAGATACTTCTGTGATTTGTTCACAGCTATGAATGTTCATAGAGCCACGGTCTGTTTGTATCTGTGGAAATGTTCGTAAGTCAGAGACGACCTGTACCTGCACAAGGAAATGCACACACCATCAGAAACTAAACTGTCCACATGTTTAACATAGTAACTGAAAACTGGTAATAAATATCACTTAAATGCTGTGAAGACTTTAAACTGTTTATCTTTTATAGATTTACAGTGACCGTGTGTATGTAGAGATCTGAATCCTAACACACACACACCTCCAGTTTACACCGCTATTTCTGGGTCCTCCTCTACCTGTGTTAATAAACTCGTTCTCATTTAGAAATTTGAACATCCTCTGAATTCAGAATTATTTAATAACATTTCCTCATCATGAAGCGCTCACTTCTGTAAACACTTTCTAATTTTTAAAACAAACACACTGTGTGTGGTGCTGTCTCCGTATGTGGTGGAGCAGAGTTACTATAACTATCTCTGAGTGATTATTTTCCTCTAACAGCACAGTTTTATTCCTCAGGTGACGTCGCAGCGGGTTGTATATTTAAGACGCTCGTTGTGTTCATCACAGTGTTTACAGTTACAGTTTATATCTGTGATACGTTATTGAAACATCTTCACTTCCTCTTCTCACTTCACATTAATCTTCTCTGGAACTTTCATCAGAATAACATTAACTTGTGTTGCAGAGAAACTGTAAAGAACCAGCCGTTACCATGGAAACCGCATCGTATCATAGCGGTGTATTAATATGAACCTGCACCGCTGTCAGAGCTGCTGTTACAGAGAATTAATCAACACCTCCTAGACACTAGGAGACCAAGTCAAGTCAAGTCAATTTTATTTATATAGCGCTTTTAACAATTGACATTGTCGCAAAGCAGCTTTACACAATAAAAAGAAGTAAGTTTGTATGCAATGTGTATGAAGCAAAATGATAAGATTGTCCCTGATGAGCAAGCCGAGGGTGACGGTGGCAAGGAAAAACTCCCTGAGATGGTAATAGGAAGAAACCTTGAGAGGAACCAGACTCAACAGGGAACCCATCGTCATCTGGGTGATAACGGATAGCAGGGATTGATCAGCATAATAATGTGTACTGGAAGTTCAGTGTAACAGGAGATGTGTTAAAATTAAAATTGAAAGGAGTCCAGTTTGTTCCTGGAGGCTCAGGTAGACTGTAGGAGATTCCAGTCCTGACCTATCGAACAACTGAAGTCTCAGGACAGTCTTAATGGAAACCATCCCCAGCCACCACACGAATCCAGGCAGACCACACGGGGCATCCATGCGACGAGATCTCCAACCAGAAGCAGGACTCCAGGACGGGTTAGACGGCTCCAGAAAGCAGAGGGGTCTGGATCACTGGCAACTCGGGAGCGAACATGTATAGCTCAACAGAGAGACAGAGAGAGGGAAAGGAGAGAGGGAGAGAGAGGAGAGAGCAGAAAAGGAGAGAACAGAAAATAAGGAGAGATGGCAGTTCGGTCTGGTCACAGTCAACATGTATAAGGTGAATGTATATTAGTGCAAAGTGCAAGCAGGGACTCCGGCAGGACTAACTAGAACAGCATAACTAAAAGGGAGGAGCCAGAAGGAAACACAAACATGAGGGGGAACTGAGATGTAAAGCAACCTATCACCTCACTGTCAACAAACCTGAGTGAACAATGAGAGTGGGGAGGACAGCATCTAAACATACCAGTTCACCAGATACTCTACGTCCATGAGTCCCCCAGATCTGCTCCTTTACCTAAGGCTAATCTATTTACAAAAATGCTGCGCTAAATAAATAGGTTTTTAGCCTAGACTTAAACACTGAGACTGTGTCTGAGTCCCGAACATTAATAGGAAGACTATTCCATAACTTTGGGGCTTTGTAAGAAAAAGCTCCGCCCCCTGCTGTAGTTTTAATAATACGTGGTACTGACAGGCAGCCTGCATTCTTTGATCGAAGTAGGCGTGGCGGATCGTAAGACACTAGCAGTTCACTCAAATACTGTGGCGCGAGACCATT
>JAAGKR010004303.1:14633-63028 GCA_011419295.1 Clarias macrocephalus | reverse complement strand
ACCTGAGCCTCCAGGAACAAACTGGACTCCTTTTAATTTTAACACATCTCCTGTTACACTGAACTTCCAGTACACATTATTAAGTTGATCAATCCCTGCTATCCGTTATCACCCAGATGAGGATGGGTTCCCTGTTGAGTCTGGTTCCTCTCAAGGTTTCTTCCTATTACCATCCCAGGGAGTTTTTCCTTGCCACCGTCGCCCTCGGCTTGCTCATCAGGGACAATCTGATCATTTTGATTCATACACATTGCATACAGACTTACTTCTTTTTATTGTGTAAAGCTGCTTTGCGACAATGTCAATTGTTAAAAGCGCTATATAAATAAAATTGACTTGACTTGACTTGTGTGTGTGTGTAGAACTCATGGATGTGTCTTGGATGAGTTTGAGGCTTTATGGAAGCTCAAAAATTCCCAAGTACCTGGCACTTGAAAATAGTTTTTGATTTATATATATATATATATATATATATATATATATATATATTTTTTTTTTTTTTCCAGATTATTTACCACATGTCTGTGTTAGCCGGTTAGCTATTACACATTAAAGAGCCTGAATGGTTCTGCTTTTACTATGAATAAACTATAAGATTTCTAGACAGTCCCTGTTGCATATTAAGTAGAACGGCATAAGTTAGAACTAATGCAGAAAAACAAATAATGTAAATTCCATTAGAAAGCCATAAGGCTGCAGCATTTTCTTTATGTCACATTATGAACACTGATTTACTGCTTTACCCTTTTAACGCGACATAACCATCTCTTGCATGCCATTTCTGTAATGACCTAATAAGCAGCAGGTCATGAGGTCGATAATCGCACACCCTCCATCTTCATAGGGAAATAAATTCTCAGCTGGAGCGGTAAAAGTGCAGTAGAGTGGGAGAGAGGATGGAAAACCATTTCAGGATTGTAATGGTGGAACAGGTGTTGAAAGGGAACATAAAATACTGAGACAGTCCATATGGTGTGTGGAAACGGTGTGTATAAAACTTCATGTGTTGTGTGTTACATGTCCTGGTGATGAGTGAGGATGTGAGTAATTACATCAGTGAGTCGTATATTCCATAAAACATGAACTTAAGACAGTGTGATTTTCACATAAAGCATGAGGGAGTCATCAAATCAAAAAAGAAAAAAAAACCACTGTAATTTATTTTAAACACCAAGAAAAAAAAACACTCAACACACCTTATAACATCTGTTATAAAATTATTATACACACTAAATTAATTTTTATCATATTTATTATTTGTATTGTATTATTGTTTATTGACATGAAAGAAAAGAACAAGAAGTAATAAATTCTGTGCAGTACAGTAAAATAATTAATCTTTGAAAGAGTGATACAGTTACAGTTACCACTGCAACCCTGATTACTTTCCTAGAACGGCATGTCTCCGAAGTGTTTTATTCCCCTAATAAAGCAGAAATTGTCATTTATTAATGGGCCACACATCATAGATTTGTTTTAATCTGTCTATAGTTTATAGTATACATGTAATGGAGTGAGCTGTTGTGAGCCCAATTCGTTTCTGTTTGTTATAGCAGCTAGAAACAGTCATTCCCTAACAACAGCAATGTGTGATTTTGTCAGAGAAAAATCATCAACACCGTCTGAGTCCAGAATTCAACAGCAATGTGATCAAAGACTCAATCTGCTGCAATAAATTAGCCATTTACTGTACAGCATTTATTTTCATATAAAATTTTAAAATCTAGAAGCAAACAATTAAAATAAACTTAAAGTTGTGTTCAGATTATTAGATTAGATTAGATTCAACTTTATTTCATTGCACATCGAAATGCAGTTAGCATCTAACCAGAAGTGCAAGTTAGCAGTGTAATATAAACATATATACAGATCTATAAAACTAATGCTGTATATAGGATAAAAATAAGGTCTATGTATAAATTGGATTACAGAAAGAATAAATGATTTTTCCAATATTTGCAATTTGTAGGACAAACGTAATTTACTTTGTAAATGTGATTAAACAAAAATAAACAAACTGGACTGTTTTTTTTTTCTTCTTTTAAATCTTCACATTTTTCATAAACGTAGCTGTTCTTAGTTATGTGATTAGGCTCATCACAGGCTCCCTCAAATGCTTTAAATCTTGTCCCCAGACAAGACGTTTCCAACGTGTAGATCCTTTGGGGCTCAACCTATCCCAAAGCGGAGGAGGCTCAAACGGTTAATGCTGTAGGTTACTGAACGTACAGTTGGGGGTTCGAGCCCCTGCACTGCCACTGTTGAGGCCTTGAGCAAGGCCCTTGACTCTGATCTGCTCCAGGGACGCTGTATCCTTCGCTCTGACCCCAACTCGCTAACTGGGATAAGTGGAACGATTATTTCATTGTGCTGTAAGGTGCATGTGACGAATAACTGAATCTTTACCTTAAGATTCTGGAGGAGAGACAATCACACCCGCACAACCCGAGGAAAACACTTGTAAGCAATGTAACTAATGGGTTTCAATTCAATCAAATGGACGACAATGTTATTAAATATTTACATCATTTATATGAATATCCAACGGGAGCGGCGCTTCATGATATCATATTAAAGACGGAAACAGCTGATGGTGGAACTAGGAACTCATCCGTAGACAAGACTGTCGCATTTCAGCTTGGCCTTCTCGGTCAGCAAACTCAACGAGCCTAGAAAAGACTTATGAGACATAAGTGAGACACACGAGACATTCTATAAACAAAAGACGTAAATGGTACAGAACCCTGTTTAATCAGATGAGAGTTAGTGGATCGACCCGATCACCTGATTTGGATGCACAAATTTGCATAAATTAATCTTCTGCAATATTCCCAATTTCATGCAGCGCTGCAAGTGCATATGAATTTCAAAATAAAAACATAACGTTTACATCACTGTCTATAGTTTTCATTATTTCATACCTTTGTAGTTTAATTTCATGCACTAGGCCAAAATCTGATTTAATCGTAAAATATGATTTGCCCGAATATATCTTGAATAAAAACACTGTAGATGAGTGCAGACTACACACATCTCATGTTAAACGTACACAAAGCCTGAATGAGTTGTAAGTGTTTGAGGCAGACGCACAGGGTTTTAAATGAAGATGTCACAACTGATTTACTCAGACTCACATGAATAATTAGTAATGGCACTCAGGCTGCATGTCGTTCATGTATCTTTTGGCCTTTTCTTGTGTGTGTGTGTGTGTGTGTGTGTGTGTGTGTGTGTGTTGAACATCTTAATTACACCTGAGTCAGTGTGTGAGAGAGAAAAGGAGATGCAACTCTATAATGACCTTTCATAACAGGACACACACTCACTCAGTGTGTGTGTTTGTGTGTGTGTTGGATTGCATTTGTCAGTTCTTAACAGGTCTGTTTCTATTCTATTATACAACATCTGAAAGGAGAACATGGAGTGTATGGCATGCATTGCAGACTCCTCACTCTCCTGACCTTCTACCAACTTTCATCATTTTAATCAAACCATGTTTCCAAAATTGCTCCAGATCTACTGAATTTGAGATCTCCTCTGATTCTCGGGATCAATCAGGAGGATCTCCAGCGCACAGCTTCCTTTAAATCGTTCGGCGGAATTAGATCAGCATTCTCCAAAACGGTGATCTTCAACTTCCGAGGACGTTTCGACTCGTTATCGTGCTGGAAGACGACGTTTTCTTCATCTTCAGAACAGATCAGTACTTTTCAATATCCATGATTCTCTTTATCTTTATCATGCCTCACCATGTTCACCAGATGATAAGCAGTCTTGGTTTACAGACTTGTTTTTAACATAGCTGTTAGAAATGAATCCAAAAAGTCCCACCTTGGTCTCAGCAGGCCTGAACACATTTCTCTTGTATGTTCTGTGATGATTTAGGGAAGGTTTAAAGAGATCCTTTTTCTAATAAGAGCTTCTTTGTGGCGTTTGAACAATAGGAGAGAGATGCAGGAACTGAGAGTGAGCAGCACCTTCCAGATGTTCGTGCTGCTCCGTTAATGCTGCTGTAAGTCTCTTGGCAGCCTCCTAAATACTTTCCTTTTCTTTTTTTTTTTTTGTGCTTTTATCAATTTTTGCGGGACGTCCTGTTCTTGTCATGCTGCCCCATTTTCTCTAATAGCCGATGATGGTTTTTACAATTTTCCATGGTCACATGATGTTTTGCAAGCCTTTTTTCGTACTCCTCTCATTTCAGCAGTGAGATCCTGTACATGCCTTGTAAGCTCCTTGTAGCTCATGGCTTCAGCTGTCGGATGGAGAAGAAAAAGCTGATCTTCTTCTGATTCTTTTACTTTATTCTAAAAGATTAAAAATGATGCCTCTAAAAAGTGTATAGTTTTTATCTTCAGCTCAAATAGACAGTACGTACGGCGTAACACACAGCGTCTAATTCATTAATGTACTGGCAGGTGTGTTTAGACTGGGTGGAGGCGTGGCTTAGTGTAATTTGAACTGTAAACATCAGTCAAGTTTGTCAATGTGGAATCATTTGGACTTCCTGTTTCTTAAGTAAACGTAAGGAATCAACTCCCGGCTCTGAAGCTGTTCATGAGGACTAGACGTGGCAGCCTGTACAGGTTGTTATTGATCAGTTACATCAGTGTTCCGCAGAGGTGGAGAGTCACGAAGGACATTTACTCGCGTTACTGTAATTGAGTCGTTTTTTTTTTGTGTACTTCTACTTTTTAAAGTAGTTTTTAAAATCGGTAATTTAACTTTAATTAAGTATGTCTTGTTTGATGTATTGTACTTCGCTACATTTGAAATCATATTCGCTACTGAGTAAAAAATAAATGAATGAAAATGAAAAATAATTCAAATAATGCAACCGGAAACCAGTGGAAAGAAAAAAAAAAAAAAACGCTGTTAAAAAAAAGTAACTCGGTAACTTAGAGTAGATTTTTAATGAGCTACTTTTTCCTTTTACAAGAGTAGATTTTTATAATGGTAACTTTACTTGTACTTCAGTCAAATTTCACTAAAGTAACAGTACCTTTACTTGGGTATAAAATTTTATTCCTCTTTCCACCTCTGGTGTTCTGCAGGATTTCTCACCTGGCAACATGGGAAATCAAACGTGGCTCGGATACTCGGTTACCGTACGACTCACATGGCAACCTGATGTTTCGATCACGATTTATTACTCTTAATATCTCAGCGTTTTTTCCTTTGTTTTCTCTTTTCTTTACCTTTCCTCAACCCCTACAGTCTCTTTACTTTCTCCACATAGGTCTGGTAAGCCCTTTCTGTGTGTGTGTGTGTGTGTGTGTGTGTGTGTGTGTGTGTTGAAGATAAAGTGGGATGAATGTTAGTTCATAGATGAACGTTCAGCGCTCAGGTGCTTAGTGTTCGCTTAAGGCCAGCAGGATGATGACTGATCTCTCCTCCCCAGTGGGCTCATTAACACCAGAATAGAACAGATACAACACACACACACACACACACACACACACACACACACACAAACAGCTGTCTTCAATGTACACGGTATAGTTTTGAAAAACAGCTGTGTGTGTATACAGTCCTAATCGCAGCTCTTATAGGTGTGTGTGTGTGTGTGTCTGTGCGATTGAAAAAACAAAAAACAAGACAGCAAGTGTACAGAGACAAGAGAGACTGCAGAGGTGCAGAGAAAAGAAAGAAAACCATCAATAAGTATCTGATATAGAAGTATCGCTGATCTTCTACTGTAACTGTTCTCAATATTCCCTGAACATGTCCATGTGTGCAGGAAGTAAATTCCAGGTCAGACTCTCTAACGCTTCTCCACTTAATACCCTGATATGAAATTGGATCTATAAAGCTATAATTTGTATGCTGCCTTCATACTTATCGACCTATTTTAACTTCACTGACGATTTAGCATGGAGCAGAACGCCCTCAGTGCCGCGGAGCTTGTGCGAGACGCTTTTATGCTTGTTGCACCTCCAACCTGGAACGATCTTCACAAAGTACAGAAAGAAGACGCTGCCTCCTTTTATTCCTTTTAAAAGTAAACTTACAGAAAACATGCCTGATACTTTAGACTACTGTCAATACCTACACACATCAATGTCTAACCCTGTTCTCCTGTGTGTGTGTGTGTGTGTGTGTGTGTGTGTGTGTGTGTGTGTGGTATACTTTATGTTCTTTATGATGTTCTAATTTTGTATCTAATTAATGCATCTGCATACTTTATTGTGTGCGTAATGAGGCGTGCGTAATGCTGAAGCCATTTTTGAGAGCTAAAGATGTATTGCTAATCTACGAGTTTTATCTCATTGAAGATGTATAAATAAAAATATTAATGCAGATGCCACGCAGTGAAACTGTTCCCAAGCAGATAACAGCGGGTAGATCTACATACTGTGTGCTTCTGCCTTTATATTATTATTTAAAAGTATAAATAAATGAAAACTGAGTAATCGGACTGTTGCAGTATTGCGTAAACGCTGAATGTAAGAAGGTTGAATGTTTCTTAATGTATCAGAACCGATTTTGTTCCATACAGCAATGATTTCCTCCTACAGTGCAGAGATTGTTCTGAAACAGCAGAAGAGCAGAAATACGAAAGTTGAAGGGTCTTAAGTCTTGAGCCCCAGGAAGCCATTCAACTGGAGTTTGCTTTGTGATTTTACGATTTCCCTTTGGGATTAATCTATCTATCTATCTAAACTTTTTTTTTTTTTCAATGTGATGTATTATGTAAAATTCACCTTTTTGTCATGTTTAGGAATTCAGGCAAATCTGATTTTTCTCCTGTTGACACCCTGCCCCAACTCAATGCTCAGTGCTGCCCAGTTTCCAGGCACTGATGTGAACAGCTACAGTAAATAAGGCTAGGCAGGCAGGTAGCAGGTACGCGAAGCTGTTCGAGGATAGAAGGTAGCGGTTATTAGAGCAGTGGTAACTCAGCAGGTTAAGGCATTGGGCTACTCATCAGAAGGTCAGTGGTTCAAACCCCAACTCTACCAGGCTGCCATTTTTGGGTACATGTACAAGGACCTTAACACTGTCTACTCCTGAGTGACTCTGCACTTTGCCAGCAATTTCCCCATATGGAGAATCCTGTCTTGCGCTCTTTTGTTTGCTTTGGAACCATCTTGGGTCTGAACTAAAATCAAACCTATTATATTTCATTCCTTTACTGGTTATCTACAGTGCTTATCTTCTGTATGGTCATTAGGACCTGTAACCAAACCCACCAGGGAACTCTGGGCATTAGGTGGGGGCGGGCACTATCACTCAACACTCACACACCCATAATAAATCATAGACTACAGGCAATCAGAAAACCCCAACCTGCCTTCATTGTATGTTTTTGGACTGTAGGACCAAAAAGTACCTGGCATGGGGGGAACCTCCAATGCTGATGGTGTGAGGAGACAGAACTTCCCACCAAGCCACTGTGCCACCTTAAGGAGAAATCCCGAGGACTTTTGGGTCACGTTGTCAGGCCTATATATCACCACATTGCCAATTGATGTTACTCAGATACAGTAACACCATTACATCATCCTTTTATTTCCTTTCAGACAGTGCCACTGCCCTAACCAGTAACCAGTGCAAGGATCTAAATAATAATGGAAACGTCAAAGCACTTTTGTAAATTGCTCTGGATGAGATCATCTGCCAAATGCCTAAAAGTAAATGTAAGCAGTTACTGTGCATTCGCACACCATTTCACTACTTTTACCATGAACTGACAGGAATCTTGGAAAAGTTAGCAGTCTGTGAAATACATGCAATTCAATGTCATTTTGTGTTTTTTAGTCATTAGCATGATAATGCACATTAGGCTGCACATTAGGCTTACCACGCTAATTAAGACAAAGTGTGAGATGTTGGCACTGAAACAAATTTTGAATTGATACTGGACACCTGCACCAACATTGATACAGCACCCCTAGCCATTAGTGCATTCCATAATGTATAATATGTACTATATAAGGAAGTAAATATTTGCTGTGGCACTGTTGTTAAAAAGTAATCAATAACAGGGTACTTTAAATAAATCGGAGTTACTGTTCAGAAGTGACTTTAGATGGAAAGCTTGGAGCTACATGGTGAGACTCCTGCTTTGATCCAGCATGAATCCGGACGTCTCTTCGTATTTGTATTTTTTTATTTGACCTCATCAGATCCATCGTTCAGAGAAACCCCATCTGTTGGAGCTTTTCCTCAACTTCATGGGGTGTAAAAAGCTTCCAGAATATCTGGCGTGATGACTGATGACTGCTCCCTCAGTGGGAGTGTGTGTGTGTGTGTGTGTGTGTGTGTGTGTGTGTGTGTGTGTGTGTGTGTGTGTTTGTGTGTGTGTGTGTGTGTGTGTGTTGGGCGCTGGAGGCGATGCGAGCTTGATTAGCAGCTATGTGTTTGTTTACACCAGCAGGTGGAGAGCAGAACAGTGGGAGGCCAAGGTGGTGGTATATTCAGTTGGATATGTGTGTGTGTGTGTGTGTGTGTGTGTGTGTGTGTGTGTGTGTGTGTGTGTGTGTGTGTGTGTAAGTGTGTTCTGGGGTTACACATCATGTCTGACAGATTTCCTTACAAAGCCGTAGGTTTTGGCAGCAAGTGCACCCTGGAGACGACATCCCTGATGAAGAAGCTGTTAGCTGAAGAGCTTTTAGAATGAAATTGAAGACAAAGTGTGTCTGAAGGGCATAAGTAGAAATGGAGACACAATTGAGGGCACCTCTCCGGGACAGGGATTACATGTAAACTAAATATTTTACAATATGCAATAAAGTATATATAAATAAAGAACAACATTTTTGTTATATCTTCCATGCTTATGGGTACTTAAGTAGGAACATTTGAAGCTCACTAACTTCGAAAGGGGGCGGCACATTGGTTTAATTGTTAGCACTGTGGCCTTGTACCTCCAAGGTTTTCCTTGCCGTTGATCTGTGTGTGTGGAGGTTGCATGTTCTCTTCTTGCTTGGTGAGTTCCCGATGGGTTCTCCGGTTTTCTTCCACAGTCCAAAGACATATGGATTAGGCTAATTGGCATTTTTGGCAGATTACCCTTAGTGTGTGAATGAATGTATAAGGGCATATGAGCAGGGGAAGCTCAGTGGTTAAGGCGTTGGAGTACTGATCAGAAGGTCCCACGCTCAAGCCGCAGCACCACCAAGCTGTCACTGTGGGGCGACGAAATGTCTCCCTAGGTAAGGTAGTCTGCCAAATGTTGTATATGTAAATAAAAGCATTTTTCCCTGTGATGGATTGGCACCCTTTCCAGGGTCTAGCCTGTATTGTGCTCAAAGTATACAGTGATATGATCCTGGATACTTCTGCAACCCTGTCCAGGATACGTGGTGTACAAAATGAATGAATAATTAACATAGAAAACTTAATGGGTTGTGCATCTGAACGAAGAGACCTTTAAAGGAACTCAGGAGATACCCAGTGCTTTTGAAGCATGAGGTGACCTCAAAGGAGAACGGCAAACACTGTTAACCAGATCTGAATCCAAACCATAAAAGCAATAAATAAATGAAAGCCTAGAATTGTTACTAGTACAAACTTGAGAGTGGGTGTCTGGGTTGTTTAAGGTGTGCGTCATTCAGGTGAAATTGACTGACACCAAATTAACCAAAGATGCTTCTTCTGCTTGTGGTTGATGGGAAATTGTGCTGGAATTGCAAGTTTCATGCCATTTTCTGCGTGTGGATTGTGGGAAATGGAGTCTGTGGCAGAAACAGATGGTGATGTGGTGGCTTTAGTGCAAAAGATACTTAAGGTAGGGCCAGCCGAGAAGAAGTGAAGGCAAGCATTAATTACCATAGATGAAAGGGCAATAATGTAGAAGGAAATTTAGGAGCAGGTGCATTTGGGGAGCACTACTGTAAAGAGGAGCTTGACAGTGCACTTGACATGTACAGTTGAAGGGATCTGCTTCAACTGTAATGAGAGGTTGATAGATAATGCATTTGGAAAATAATTAAGAAAGGAAAGAAAGGGAAGTACTTGAGATGACCGTAAAAGAGAAGACCATTGGAATGGTACTGTAGATTAGAACTTGAAAATAGGTACGATTGAAGGGCACTACAATAGAAATAAACGGAAGAGATTACGGAAAGGGCTATTTATAGGGCATTATTTGAAAAAGAAAGGAAGGGACATTTTTAACTTGAACTTTGAATGTCCCACTGAATCAACTACCAGTGTTTCTAGGTGATGTAATCCTGAGTGTTGCATTGTTGTGGTGGATTTTAGGAAATAAACTTCACAGGGGACGTAGATACGCTAAAGTTTACCATGAAGGATACTTGCGGTAGGACCATCTGAGAGGAAAGTAAGGAAGGTGCTCCCATAGACGAAAGGGCAGTGTTGTAAGAAAGAGAACTCAGCAGAAGAGCAGATGCATTTATGGATCACTACAGTAAAGGATAAAGTAGGGGAACTTGAGGAAGGAAACCTCTAAGGATGGGAAATAATTAAAGGAGGTTTGAGGACGAGTTCATCTGAAGATTTCTCTTCAAACAATGACAGAGGCTCCTCTTTAGGAGGAAGCTTAGAAGATGGTGCATTTGGGGATTACTGAAGTACTGTAAATAGGAGTGTGTGTGTGTGTGTGTGTGTGTGTGTGTGTGTGTGTGTGTGTGTGTGTGTGTGTGTGTGTGAGAGAGAGAGAGAACTGGAGAAGAGAGTATTATAGAAAATAGTATTGCCAGGAACTTAAGGAAGTGCACATTTGGAGTGGTGAAGCACTAAATGAGATGAGAGCTTGAAAGAGAAGAGCACTGGAATGGGAATTCTGTAGGAAGGAACTTGAGGGAAGGGATGTTTCCCTGAGAAGTAAAAAGGACCTGGCACAGTGTGCTTCTACTGTATGAAGGAATTACAAAGGGAAATGTAGGAATGGCCCACAGTGGGTTCCTTATGAAGGGAACTACTGGGAGAACTTGCGGCAGGGTTTTGCCGAGATTAATTTGGAACATGATAGACGAAGTTTTTTTAAGGACATTGTCAAAAAAGGAAATTCACATTTGAATGGCACATTTGGAGGAAACGTGCAATAAGGGAGGGATATTGCATCAAAAATGTTGGATGTATATTGAAACATACATGAAGTAAATGGCAACAAAGATAGCACCAAATAAAAAAATTGCCATTTTGCATGGTGTGTGTGTGTGTGTGTGTGTGTGTGTGTGTGTGTGTGTGTGTGTGTGCATCTTTTGAGTTCTTGTGTGCTTTTGTACATGACGAGCAGCAGATCTCTAAGCCACTTTCTGTTAATTACACAGGGAGTGGTATAATTAAAACTTTCCCGGCTCTCATGTAGAGCTAGCTAAAAGCTTTAAGAGAGCGACCCCCCTCTCTACTCCCACCCCCCTGAGTGTGTGTTCTTGTGCGTGATTTTGGCTGCTATCCTTCATTTGCATCACATTTTCTTCACCTGCTTTCTTACTGCACCGAAGACACTGTAGCATGAAACACTTGATGTACAGGCATCTTTATGGAGACCAGGTTTGGTTTCTTATAAAACCTGTATCATGGGGACTCAAAAATGTTTTCGGAGTTAAAAAAAGGGGGGGGGGGGTTTATTAACATTCAGCATTTGTATTCAAATCATTGGAGCGTCCATCTTTATCCCTTAATATTTTCAGACCTACCTCATGGAGACTCAATTCATTCTGGTCCTCATAAATGAGTCTCCATTCTGTATTCATAGCATCCTGAAGATATTCTGCAATTATCACCTAAGGGCTTTTTTTTTTTCGTAACGCACAGTGTTTAGTCCATTGTGTGTTTTTCCCCTCAGGTCCGAGAGTCACACTGGTTTTAGCTTTCTTAAATGTAAAAGAATTTCAACTTTAAATCGAATTGACTGCAGGAAATGCATAAAACATGCCATGTGCTCTGGGTTCCAGCTTCTGAGATGAACCACGTTCTGGATATTTGCAATAGCAAATAAGTAAAAATAAAGGCTGGAATTGATTTATGGATTTTATCTACTAATTAAATGACCTCCAGTGTTCAACACATTATACCAAAGGTTTGTGTATGTCACGCCTTTATAACACAGGGAACAGAACACCTTGGACCTAAAACCACAGCAGAATTAATTTCCTGTTATTCTGTTATAGTTTGTTAACATGTCCGATGCAAACTTTTTATCTCTGGGAAGAAAACAAAGAAAACAACAAAGGATATTTGAAATTACTGGAACTGGGTTCCTGGAAGGATGGTGCTGAACGGTCAGCTTTTTAAAAGAAATCTTGAATGGAGATCATTTAAATGCTTGGTGAAGTTGCATGGTAAATCAACAGTAAAAACCAGTGCTATGTTTAGTGATGAAAGTAAGAACATTTGCATTCACAGGATCTCACCGGATCGAAACTAAACTGCTATGTGTCCATAGGAAACCACGTGTTACTGAGACTGATCAGACAAAGGGTTCAGTTTGCTAGGGAGCATAAAGATTGGACTTCAAAGCAATGGACAAAGGTCATGTGACCTGATGAGTCCAGATTTCAGATATTCCACAGCGACGGGTGCGTCAGGTTAAGAAGGGAAGCCTATTAAGCGATGCACCATCATGCATAGTGTCCACTGTACAAGCCTCTGGAGACAGTGTTATGATCTGGGGTCGCTTCAGTCGCTCAGGTCGAGACTCAGCAACGTCATGTGGCGATAAAATGAAGTCACATGACCACCTGAATGTACTGAATCACCAGGTTATCACATCTGTGGAGTTTTCCTTCCCTGATGGTACGGACATATTCCAGGACCTGAACTCCCATTTGTCTCAACCCCATTAACATAACAGTGTGCACACATCATTTCACTTTGTATGACTATAATTTGATGCTTCTTCATACTGTAGGTCTGTAAGAGTGGGATCATTTTTGTGATAACGTCACAGTTTATAAAACAGCACTGAAGTCCTACCCCACACTAGTTCAGGACAGATTCATAAAGTGTTTGAGAGAGACTGGGTGTTTCTTGTGATCTCCGCTCCGACTTCAGAGAGGACTGTTGACTTCTTTTTATTGCCGTATTTCTGAATGAAGTGAATTTTGAGGACATTTTCATGCCCCGCGGACATTCTTTTCTCTTTTGTGTTCATTTAATTACGTGCAGTTTGAATTGTAACCAAACCAAATCGCAAAGAACCAAAATAATCAATTTCACTCTCATTCAGACTCGACAAATGGACTGAAAGGCATGAAAGCGCAGTGAGACAGAGGGACGGTGATGTGTCTAGACCGTTTTTAGAGGATGAGCAGAAGGAGTTTCAAGATGGCCTTGTAAGTAAATGCTGATTAGTCAGACAACATCTACATAAGGTCTTAATACTATTTAAAAGCGTTACATAACCTGATCATTATCAGCACATGCACCTGTAATAATAATAATAATAATAATAATAATAATAATAATAATAATAATAATAATAATACATGAAAACACAATCAGGAATGAGCAAACACATTTAAGAACATTAACTGGCATACATTTGTATCTGTTGTTAATTTGTGCCCATGTTCTTTGTTATTGCTGTGAGCATTCTTGTTGAATGTTGGTGTGTGTGTGTGTGTGTGTGTGTGTGTGTGTGTGTGTGTGTGTGTGTGTGTGTGTGCGCAGCTCATTGTAATTTGCCCTTTAATATCTCCTCCTGCATTATGTATAGTCTATCAGGAGTGGGTGTTAAACTGTTTGCTTCTGCTAATCACATCCAAGTGTTAGACCGGCGAATGGCTCACAATCATTTCCTCCTGTTCTCCTCGTGTTATATCCTTATTATCCTCTTTCATTATTGTTTTTTCTTTTATTTAGCTGGTAAATAAATTTCCTCTAACATTATGTGCAACTGTAAATTGATAAAACACACAATGCATTATGCTTTACATAATTGTTGGTAAATTGCTGTAGCATAACTGAAATAAAGAAAAATAAAAGGAATAACCCACCTCTGCTTTGTGTTAGACATTACATTTCATCCTCTTATTGTCTTCTACTCATTATATTTTGAGCTATTTTCTTCATCTAATTCTAAGTCACATCCCCACTAATTTGTTAAACTTGTTAAAACATATGGGAAAATCCTTGGCTGTTGACCTTGTGTACAGTGCCCTGCAAAAGTATTCACACCCCTTGAACTTTTCCACATTTTGTCACGTTTCAACATCAAAAGTACAGTAAATGTATTTTATTGGCATTTTATGTAACAGACCAACACAAAGTGGCACATAATTGTGAAGTGGAAGGAAAATGAAAAATATATATTTTTAATTTATTTTAAAAAACGTTTGTGTTGGTAACGTGACAATATGTGGAAAGAATCAAGGGGTGTGAATACTTTTGCAATCCACTGGCTGTATTGCTTTAAGGGTAAAATGCTTTATTATGTAACGAGCTCAAAACCTAAGATTACTGTAAAATATAGATATAAAATAATCAAGCAAACAAAGGTATACGGATATGAACCCTATCACAAGGGTAATTGCATGGGGTAATTAATGCATGTGGACCTGCTAATGTATGCTGATTGCATGCTGATTCATTCATTAGTTAATTAATACAAGTGGATCTCTTCATGTGACCCTGATCTCTGAAGTGCATCATGCGTGTGCGTTTGCAGTGAGTACCTCATCCTGGGGTAATTAATGCACATGGGTCATTAAATTGGGTGATCCATGCAACATCTAGGTAAGGTTATGTAGTGTGATCTCATTGAGCACAGGTTCCTGGGCAAACACGAGTGTGTGCAGGACAGGGAGTAATATTTTTTCATTTTATTCCATAATAGGTTGTCTAATTGCTTTGTGATTAAGACATAGGATATGTACCAACACTCTGTTAAAGTGGTTCTACAGAACATCAAGTGACATACAGTATAATGTATGAGACCAGAGTTTTCTTACTACAACATGGTGAATGAATGTGAGTGTGTTTCAGGAGAAATGTTGTTTCTCATGTTATAACTCTTTAGGACATTCTTCAAAACCAAACATGTGGCAGCATGAAGAGGTAAATGGATGAAAACAATAGAAAACAAACAAACAAACAAACAAAACAGTTATCAGGGTAGTTATATTGTCACATCCACTGCCACCTCATTATGCAGACTCAAGATCTTGTCCAAGGTGCTAAGGGAAGGTCCTGCAGCATCCTGGTCAGATCAATGTCCAGACTTTTTTTTGTGTTTGTATTTGCTTTTTACTCCAGGGTCCAGCAAAATAATTCTTCATTACACACTTACTGCCAGTCAGCTTATAAATAATGTCCGGAGTAGGTCACAGCCAGGGTCTCCAAATTACATTGATGAAATCCCACTTAGTCAGGGCTGAAATCCCATAAAACTTTCGCGTTGTTTCTACAGTGAAAAACTAAAATAAGCCTGACTTTTACCTCAGATTTTACCTGTACAGGATGATAAAAAAAATAATAATCCCAATTGAGTTAAATCTGCTCAATCTGGCAACCTGACTCCTAACATCCTAATTTATAGGCCGTCTTTCCATAACATCGTATGACATTGTAATTTTGTGCCTGCCCTAATCCGTTAATGCAACTGCATCCAGTTCAGATTTGTGCCAGTGTAGATGTTCCTAGGTCCGATCTTGCAAGATTGTGGTTGCAAGTTTTACAGAAAGGTAAAAAATTTGCTCTTGTCAAGCAGTGTCAAGACTGAGTGCCACAGAGTGCCAAGCCATCGCAGGGCGCGCGCACACACACGCACACACACACACACACACACACGCACACACACGCACGCACGCACACACACACACACACACACACACACACACACACACACACACACACACACACACATTTCCACACTATGGGCACCAATTAGCTTAATCTGCATGTCTTTGGATTGTGGGAGGATACGGGAATACCTAGAGGGAATACCCGGAGGAAACCCACCAAGCACAGGGAGAACATGCAAACTCCACACACACAGACTGGAGGCAGGAATCGAACCCGCGACCCTGTAGGTGTGAGGGCACAGTGCTAACCTGCCACTCGACCTGCCACCAAAAGTACACCACTGAGATGACAACTCAGTCTGAAGTCTGACATTGCAGGGATTCTTTTTTTTTTTTTTTAATCGTTTATTTATCAATGCTGTGTTGCCGACACAGATCTGTGTTGCTTGAGTTTTATTAACAGAAAGGAGTTCATGTCTAAAAGTTGCTCTTTTAAAGCAATGCCAGTAATGTTCTGCTTTTGTAGCTTTTTTGCATGTTCTGAGATGCTTTTATGCTCACCGTGTGTGTAAAGTGGTCACAGTAAAGAGTTACTGAACAGCTCGGACCAGTCTGGTCATTCCCCACTAATCAATAAGATGGAGGTTTCCTCCAGCAGAACAGGGTTTTTTTTAAATATTTTTAATTTGAATCAGCACTTTGTGAAACATTTGACCCGCCACCAAAAATATACCACTGAGATAATTTCGATTTTCTTTAAGAAAAAAAAAATCATTCTGAAGTTTATTGTAAACATTGTCTGAATGAGTTAATGAACTTTACTGCTAGCATGTGATTGGCAGATTGGATAATTGTGTCATCAACCTATACATGCCTATATACACTACATATAGGCATGTTTGGGAACGCCAATTAGCCTAATTTACATGTCTTTGAACTATTGGAGGAAACTGGAGTACCTGGAGGAAACCCACCAAGCACAGGGAGAACATGCAAACTCCCCCCTCCAGAACACACACAGACCCCGTGATGGGAATTGAACCCCGACCCCAACCTCTAACAACTACACCACCGGGATGTGAGGAGTAGTTATTATATATAAGTTACTGGAGCAGCTCGGACCAGTCTGTCCATTCCCCCTGTGATCCGTTTCATCAGCAACATGAAGGTTTCCTCCAGCAGAACAGGAAGTTTTGGTTTTCTCTGACTAATCTGGGTAGAAATCTAGAGATCAGAACCTTCTGAAACACTCGACCAAAACGTGTACCACTGACATGATGATAAAATAAAAAAAGAAATAAAATGAAAAAAAAAAAAAAACTCATTCTGAAGTTGAATGTGAACATTACATTACATTGCATGCATTATTATTATGAACTGCACTGCTGGCACGTGACTGGCTGATTGGATAATTGCCCGATCCTCCTGTGCACGCGCCATTCTCAATTAATACATCGGACCACTCGGTAATTAATTCACGCGCGCGCACGCACGCACTCCTCCTCATCTTCCTCCTCCTCCTGTCCGGTCTCCGCCATCGCTCTGATCGGGAGTGCATCCGTCTCCCAGCGCGCGCGCGCGCGCGTCGCCGCCGCCGCCACCACCACCACCGTTACCGCTGCCGTTTCAAGTGCGCGCGCGCGAGAGAGAGAGAGGGAGAGGGAGAGAAAGTGAGTGGGAGAGAGAGAGAGAGACGCACAGCGACCGAGACCGAGACGGAGGCAGGATGCGCGCGCTGCTCGGTGTCCCGACTCCCGTCTTCCTGCTGGTGGTGTACGGACTGTGTCCCTCTATGGTGAGCGCGGAGCGGGCATGTTACTGCACACAGCGACGCGGCGTCGCGGTCTTATCAGCGCTCTGTGTACCGCGTGTGTGTTTTCTATACAGTGTGTCATGTCCATGTCCACGTCTGTTCTAAAAGCCGCGTGCTGTTTACTGTTGTTATTGTTACTTATTTATTATTCTTATTATTTTACCAAAATGCATCTGGTGAAGTTTGTGAACAAGAAGATGCCCGTGCATGCATGAACGCATACTCCTCTGGTGTGTGTGTGTGTGTGTGTGCGCGCGCGCGCGCGTGTTGTAGCTATAACATTGCATTACAACATCGGGATGCTCGTGCACGCGTGTGAAGGGTTTGCGTTACAAAGTTTCACTTTTTCACAAAAGTCAAAAGGAATGAGACGGTGCGCTCGTGCCGCAGAGATGGAGAGATGATCACGGAGAGGGTTTTACACTGCGGCTCTGATTGCATGCACAGAGGTGCGCAAAGAAAAAGAAATGCTGGAAAATGCAATGTCACTATAATCACACACACACACACACACACACACGCACATACACACAGGGTTTTGCGCACTGTTGCATGCTGCCTCATACAGTCCGATTTGAGATCTGACGTGCTGATTCACTCACACAGCACAGGCTTACCTTCAATTCATCAGATTATCTCCTGAAGGACCGGATTATCTCATCTCCTGCACACCTGGATTAACTCTTAGGGGAATTGTTTAATTTCATTTCCTTTCATTTCATTTACACAAACCTCATCACAGATCATCCTCTTTCCTAAAGATGTTAGAAAGCCTGGAGTTTTCTTGTGTTATAAAGCTCTGACACTGGAGACTCCTTACACGCATGTGAAATAAACTCCTCCGTACACAGTCAGGTGTATAAGTAGTTGTGCAGTCACACCTTTTTTTTTTTTTTTTTTTGGCTCTGTACATCGCTAAACTAAAAAGTCAAGGTATTTAACAAAAAATATTTTAGTTTAAAGCTTAGTGGATTTTAGCCATTATTTGGTTTGCAGTTATTTTTTATTGGACATATATATAGGGTGCAGGATTGTGCAGTATAGAGTGATGTATACCTTTTTCAACACAAACTTGGCAATATGAACTGAACTGAGTTCATTTTAACCAACTTGAGCCAAAAGAAAAGAAAAGGGGGGGGGGGTCACATAGGCAAAGTAATAGCTTACATACACATGATCACATGTTTTTATTGATGTTTTTAGGTTTTCTTTATGACCAAAATAAAACTAACATGCTCATTTTGAGAGTTCTGCATTTTTTTTGCGACGCCATTCCCATAATCCTGTAGTGGTAAAATTGACACTTTATACAATGGTCAATGTATAATGCTAACTTTTGTTCTACCTGACATATCTAAAAACCCAAATACACAGTTTGAAGTCTGAAGCGTCCCCGTTAACGCACACCATCAAGGCTTCCACATAAGGACATGTTTATTTTTTTAAACCGTCGTGACCTGTGCTGTGTTGCCGGCACGGAGCTGTGCCACTTGAGTCTTTATGCGATGACACTTTTTTTTGTGTGTTTCTGCCTCAGTGTACACCACCACAGTGGACTTAAACCAATCAAGGTGTGATTGAAGAGTAGACTTCAAGTCAAAGGGTTTAAAAAAAAAAAAACTATAGAATTAACGGTTTGATAATTAAAGTCATTTATTTAAAAAAAACATAGTCTATCAATAGTTACAAGCTGAAAATATTTGGACCGCTCACTGATGAGCAGTTTGATGTCCAGTTGTGGCCTGTTTCCTCACTATCTTATGACAAATTATGGAGATAACATTGCAGGAGATGATACCAAGTGTCGAATTTGCACTTGGCACTGTAGCTGTTCATGGGAAATTCTCGGTGCTGATGCAAGTGAAGGAGGACATCATTAGAGTGGAAAAACAAAACAGACTTAACAGACAGACAGCAGAGACAGCAGAAACTTTTGGAGCTCAAATCAACAGTTGGACAAATATTTTTCCTTTCTAAAAAAGAAGGAAGACACTGGTGAGCCCGGCAACATCAAAGGACTTCAAGACCTGAGAAGACATCTACGATCAAGAGAAGAAAATGAAATAAATCTTCAAACTTTAAGCTTCGTGAAATGAAATAAATAAATACAGAGGGATTACTTCAAGGTGCAAACCACTGGGAATGCTCAACAACAACAGAAAGACCATGTAAGACTTGGTTACAAAACATAAACGTAAAAAAAGCCAGCCCAGTTCTAATACTAGATTAATTTGTAACAGATAGATGATGGGAGGAGAAGAATGAGTGTGGAGAAGAAAATAAAGGGCTTATGATCCAAATCATAACACATAAAACCCGGTGGAAGCAGTATTGTGGCATGGGCACGTATGGCTGCCAGGGTTACCGGCTCACTTCTGTTCATTGATGATGCGAGTGCTGACAGTGATATCAGGATGAATTCTAAAATGTACAAACACTACCAAGCTGATAGGACAGCTCTTGGACCTGACTGAAGCTGCTTTTTAAATTCCTGAAGACAAAAGCGAAGGCAGAAAGATTCATAAACCGGCAGCATCTAAAGGTTTGCAGTAAAGCAAAGAAGCTCGAGGGAGAAAACGCTTGGTGACCATGTTCATGGGTTCCACATGGTGGGCAGACATCGACTTCAGTATTTTTAATACAAATACTCTTAATATTTATCATGATGTTAGGTCGTCCTATTACCTTTTAAGCCTGTGATATTTGAAGGACTTCATAAAGAATACATTTTTATATTAAAGAATCTAAAATCTGAAGGGAACGACTGCAGTGGGCTCCGAGCCACCTCGACCCGCGACCGTCATTCACAGACGTATGGCCTTCTTTAAAAACTTTGAGCCATTCAAATGTTTTACTGCGGCTAAGAGTCTCATCACCGTACTGTGCTTGAAGTCTTCTGTAAACGTCAATCGCATTACACCTCCTAAAAAGTCCCAGGTTTACTTGATTGTATATATGTAAACCCACTTACAGTAGAGCGCGAGAGAGAGAGAATTAGGACTTTAAATGGTTAATATAGTTTAAAAGAAAAATTAACATATTAATATTGCTATTTGCTCTTTACGCAGCAGTTGCACTGATTGTAAAGGTGTAATTAAATGATGTAAAAAGGTTAAAACAATTACCATTATGCACGGACACAACTCCTTCCCCGTATCATTTAGACACATTATTGTTCTTTTTAGTTCTTGACTTAAGACTCGTTATTGGCAGGCATTCTGCTTTCTGTGGACCTCATACTGTTTCTCCTTCAGCTCTCAGGTTCATAACCGATGATAAATACTCCACTTCTCACCGTGTACCTGAGAGAAAAGTGTTACGGCCCTCTCTCAGCAGGGGACGAGGCTTCAGTCGGTACCTGGTCATTTATAAGTGCATATATCTAATCTGCTACTGCATTAGGAGGACAGTGATGTGTATAACACCAGCACGGTGCAGTGACCCACACTTCAGCCGATTTATTCAGGACAGCAAAAAAGACAACCTACAAATGAGATGCTTGAAGTCTGAGTGTGTTTCACTGTTAAAAAGAAAAAAAATCTAAGCCAGAGAATACTCTTAACCTTAAGCCGTTTAACTCTTCTTTAAACGAAAATGTAAGAAAAAAGAAAATAAGTAACACAAATGTATACAGGTTCATGCTCGAAGGTAACTAAGTACCAAACCTGTTTAACAAACTATTAAATTGTGATTATATTGCAACATATTGCAATTGCAATTTATTAAATGTAACGTTTTGTACTCAAATGTATTTACTTAGGCTCACAGCAAATATTTAGAAAAACAATCGCATTAAGATGATATTTGCTTTATTAAAGCGAAAATTATTAAGAAAAAAAATTAAATTATTGACAAACTATTACCTGTAAGAAATTCTAACTTTTTATGATTAAATAATTGCACAGGTCCTCACTGCGATTATGATTTAAATGTGATTACTTGTGTAGCACGAATACAATAAAATATATATTTTTAGAATAACTAAGACATCAGTTCTAGCATTAGACCGCCTCTGAACTAAATTCTAACTAAAAATAAAAGTTGATGATCATGCCTTTGTGATTTTTGAATAAAATACACTGCCTGGTCAAAAAAAGGTTGATGTTTCATAAGGGTCAAATTATTGGGCTGCGAAAAAAACAACTAAGGAGATTTTAAGTGATCATAACTGGGTTTGGAACTCATCAACGCAGTATCAAAATCGAGAAGAACAGTGCTCAACGATTTTGTGGAAAAAATGTGTTTGGAAAAAAAAATCATGAATGGAGATCACTTAAACATTTGGTGATGTTGCATGGTAGAACAAAAATCAACAGGGAAGATCAGAGCTATTAAGAGCATCTCCATACACACGCACACAGTGTGATGAGAACTCACAAGATTGGGACTGAACAGCTATTGCAATTGCAATATATAGCAATTGATTATTAGTAAGTTTCAGTAGTCATTTAAACATATAAACAGAAAAAAAAATAAATCTGCAGATTCAGATCTACAGATTGGATAATAAGTGTTAAACAAAACAGAAACAAAAAAAAAACAAGGTCAAAACACAGTAGATAATTGCATACAGTACGATACAGTAACTTTTATTTTTCATATAAAAGAAATTTAAATAAACAAAATCAAAAGCAAATAAAAACAATCAAACCAGACAAACAGCCTCAAAGGCTAAAAGATGTACCACCAAGAAAAAGACCTAACACACATAACTGTAATCTATCTGCTGCTACCTGTGCTGCATGTGAGGGAGCTGTTAATTAGCCTTAGGTAATATTTTTGTTCCTAATTTAGTTTGGTGAATTTTTTTTTTGTACTATTACTTTTATATTTATGTAAATTTCCTGCACATGTTTAGAACTTTTTTTAGTTTAGTTAAAGTAAAAAAAATAATAATGATAATTAAATATTTCCTTGAATAAAGAATTTTGAAGCTCTGTAGATAGATGCACCTCAGCACTTGGTCTAATCAAATACTCAGTACTGAAGACTGGAGGAACACTGATTGATTCTGGGCAGGTTTTCACCATAATTCTTACAAGTTTATTTCTTTTGCTAGTTTTGTTTAGAATCCTATAACAAAAAAAAAAAAAAAGAAATACAAATCAGCAGTACTTTTGAATATATTAATTTAAAGAGTTTTTTTTGTAGGTTGAATCATATGTAACAGGTTTCTAGCAGTAGTACTTCCACACATGTATAGTTTAAATGAATATTTTTTCTTATATTTAATATAATAGTTTTATATTTATATATTTGACCAAATGTTCTGATTATGTGTATTGTCATGACCAAATTGGCCATCTTAGTTCATAAACTTTTCTTAAAACAGGTCAAGTCTACTTTAACAAGGTGGCAGCGTGTGAAGGCATTTTGCTGTACTTGGTGCAGTGACATTAAAGCCCTTTTATGTCTTCTTCTTCTTCTTTACTACACTAAACCAAAATGGCTCCCTACTTCCAATGACATTCATAGTAACGCAGAGACAAAGCTAAAGCTAGCATCACATGTAAAACACTGTAACTCTTAACCAAAAAATAAACTCGCTAGGTTACAAAAAAAAAAGGAATAAAAACATTTTAAACCTTCAAATTTGATGACAATTTATATATTCATGTCTCTTTGGATAAATGAAATCTGTTCATGTTAAGTATATTTTATCTGATTGGATTCTGATATCATTTTAAACAACATACGTTTCCAGAGATTTTTATGACCATCCTGCTATAGTGACCTCTCTGTACGCCCTCTTTCTCGTAAATGCAATAATCCTGCTCTCTCTCTCTCTCTCTCTCTCTCTCTCTTATAAACTCTGTCATGTTAAAACACAGTCACCATTGTTTTAATCAAACCTTTCAAAGTGAAAGTGCGTGTCCAGCATCTTTTCTCCCCGTCATGTTTTTCATGCATGCAATTACACAATTACGTGGACAGGGGGTCAGCGACCCTCGTTAAGCACTGATTGTAGGAGACGCTCGCTAAATATAAGCCTGCGTTTGTCCGAGCGCCAAGTAATAATGCGTGTGACTCATGGATCCATGTCTAAGTGCATCACAGGACGTGGCTGAGTGATGTCGGGATGAAGTGATGTAGTCAGTAGGTGGAAAATTACAGTCATGGAAACAAGACGTGGTTGTGTGCTAAGTGATTACATGGTGCATTGTGGTATATTGTCTATACTGTACCTCAAAAGCTTATTAGTTTGATAGGGTTTTTAGGGAACATTCCATGTGTTCTCCGCACCGTCCCACCAAAGCGTTGATTGTTTTAGCAGCATATTCTGAGGGGTTTTATTCCACTAACCATAAAAAATGAAACATGTTATTCAATCAAAAAATTCAACAGTATAATTTGTGTAATTTAAGAAGTCTGGTCTTCTCGACTTTTTTGCTCAAATTGCTTTGGAAATTCCTAGCGTGGTCAAGTCTAGTTAAAGTGGAGGATGGCTTTCTCATGATTTTCTGATTAGATTTTTATTATTTTTTAATACAAAATCCAAACACACCAGTCACATTTATTTTGAATTGAATTCTCACTAATTTCTCATGAGATCAGCTCGAACTGCTCTATCCTTTCATCATGCTTGTTATCTCACTGGTGTGAAACGACACTTCTTTAACACCATTATTCGTCTGCTTTTGTGCCGCACAGACATCAGGTTCCTATCTGTCCGCTGCTCAGGCTTTTCTTATAATGGGGACGTTATGAAGCAAAACCCGGCTGTCACCTCCTTTTGTTCAGCAGGTGGCTCTTCTTAGCACATAGCTTTACTCCTCTAACGCTGGGATTAAATCTCAGCAGGATTTAGACTATCACTGTGCCTGTGAGCAAGAGACATGAGAAAGGGGATGTTTTTTTTTCTCTCATGAAAATAGAGATATCAGGGAAAACAGTGAGTTCATGTTTGTCAGTGTTGCTCATTATTTTCTGTTATCATACTGGCAAGTGAATATGAATTAGATGATTTATTTGTGGATCTGCAGAAACAACCACATACTTTACTTTCCTGAAGTGACATTTATTTCAATTTTTTAAAAACCATTTTAGATAATTTTTTTTACATACATACAGACACACTACAGTACCAGTCAAAAGTTTGTACACCCCTTATAACTCCATGGTGGTTCCTGATGTTTATTTCTTTCTACACTGTAAAACAACACTGAAGGCGTTTATCCGAAATACACAATAATCTTCTCTGAACAGTTGATATGTTGAGATGTATAGTTGAGATGTATATCTGCTACTTCTGCTCTGTAAAGCTTCATAACGGCTCTAATCTGAGGTGCTGGTTGTTAATTGGTGATTTCTGAAGCTGGTGACTCTAAATGAACGTCTCCTCTGCAGCAGAGCTCAGTTTTGGTCTCGCTTTCCTGGGAAGGTCTTTATAAGGGTTAGAAATCTGTTTTGTATCTGTTCCTAATGTGCAAACACTCCCATGCTCAATTTCCTATTCTCTCTTTACTGTATCTCTCTCTTTCTCTCTCTCCCCCTCACTTGAGCCAACACTGTCCAACTTCCACTCTTTTACTCTTTAGGATCTCACCAGGACATTTTACAGTGGTTTATGATCTTTCTAGTAACAGATGACAGATGATGTCGATGACACAGGCATTTGGTCAAGGATAGAAAAACTCTATCTTTTGCTGTTAATAAACAGAGACCTTTCTGACAGACAACATGTGTTTGTGTGGGACCGTGTCTCTCCTGACGCCAGGAAGTTTATCGAGAACCTCATTTATTCACCTAAACTTTAAAACTTTACAGTGTACAGTTTACTTTACAGAGGGCCATTTTCATCACATTGCTTGATGGGTTTTGCAAATGCACTCGACAAAGGTGTCAGAAACTGTTCTTGCAAGAACTGTTCCAGAACAGCTGACCTTCATGTCATAGGAGACCTGGAGCCTACAGTATACCAAGAGACTTGGAGCAGGTGCACCCTGGATGTGCTGAAAGTCACACAATACAGGCAAACACCAATTTACATGTCCAATCTACATGTCTGTAGGAAAAAACAGGAGTTCCCAGAAGAAACACACCAAGCATGCGGAGAAGATGCCATAGTGGCCAAACTCTTCATATCATTTGTAGTCCGACTGTATCTTTTTCTAAATAGTCCTTTAGGCTGTTCCTTTGGGGCCAACCACACCTCAGGATCAGGCAGGACTGGAGAACAGAAGTGGTCAAGACTGCTGCGATGTCATGAGTAGCTCACATGAAAGTGAGAGAACAAGAGATTATTAGGAATGCTTATTGTCACGTAACATTTGAGGACAATGTTGTTGTTTTGTGTAAGTCGGGTCAAAGCTGCAAGCTGCCATGGTTCTTCCAAGTTGAGGCTTTAATCTATGATGTAAAAAAGCAAGATTTTTGATTCTTGCTCAGTTCTGAGAGTAAAAACTTTATTTCCCTGCTACACTATTGTACTCATATCAGTGTTTTACTAGAGCTTGGATACCATCAAGGTAGAAAGATTTATCAGTATGTTAGAGCCATGATCTGAAACACTGGCAGAAATGTATTTAATGCCCAAACGTGTGGAAATGTTTTAGAGCGAGGTCAGGACTGTACAGGGGACGTGGCAGTAACACCCCGCCGAGTTCCTGTAATGTGCAAGTGGTGTTGTTGAATGAGAGCGTGTACGCTTCACACAGACAGAAGCGTCTCTTCCACAAGTTGGTGACAAGGTTTGTGTCGATGTTCAATGATAAGGCATTCCACTCGCAGAATGTTCACAGGAACGACTGCAGCTCTCTCTGCGGTTCAGGGTTCTGCGCTGATAAAGGCTGCTTTCATGTCTGTCTATTCATCTATTTGCAGAGTATAAATGAGATCGAAATTGATTCTTTTCATTCGCTTGATGTTTGGTTTGGTTTCACAAAGCATGTTATTACGGCGCATGTAGTGTGCATGTTGAAGTCGTTCTTATATAACTATCATTTATCAGTCAGAAATATGAACAGAGACATAGAACTTTATCACGCGAGTGCAGAAATCACCTGCGTATGGAGAACACAAAGCCAGTGCTCAGTAACGGTAATGAGATTAAGTCTGAATGATAATGATATATAAATCATGTGTCACAGTCAGCCTTTATTCTTTCTGCACTTATTCGCTCAGATGCTCTCGGGCCTGAGATTAATTGCTGCGTTCTCAGCAGCCTAAAGAGCCGCAGCATGGAGGAGAACACCCCAGGGTTATGTTTAAACACATTAAGCACTCAGACTCAGTGTTTAAAGTATAGCCAGGAGCTTGTTGGCTTTCTGAGCTCGTTCTGTGTGCGTCTGTGGTTCGTTAAAGGTGGCCAGAGCGCGCAGCGTCCTTCCTACACAGCGATGTCTCCCACAGTTCGTCTTATGTCATTATCCTTCTGCTGCCTTTTATGATCGTCCAATCTAAAACAGCAGGTCGGAATAACCAGATTCGTTCTGGAGAGCTTTGTCATGACGCAGCTGTGTCACAAGAGTCTCATCTCGAGCGCGCTGTGATCTGACCGCTGACTTGTCATGTCATTTCTCCAAACACCTGATGCTGATGTAGAATGTCCCAGACTGGCTCTGTTGATGACGACTCCCACCAAATTGTAGGTACATTTCCATTTTGAATCCAGCATTGATATTTGTATTGTTTATGAGTTCCTAGTGCTGAAAATGAGATGTTGAGAGAAATTCGTCTTTGTCTTGGTGCTGCGTTGATGTTTTTCTCTCCCTTGACTATCAGACTGATACAGGACAATGATAAGCTTATGTGTGTGGAAGAGGGCAGATAGCGCTTTAAGAAAAAAAAAAGGCTGAATGTTAGACTTCACCATTCCCCAATGATGGATACAGTATGATGGAACTACCCAAGAGGTGGGAATTGGCGAATTATGAAGTTCAAGTCAAGTAGGCTTTTATTGTCATTTCAACCATACACAGTTTAGTACAGAGTGAAACGAAACAACGTTCCACCAGGACAAAGGTGCTACATACAACGTAAGTTAAAAACATAAATTAACTAAAACTAACTGACTAGCTGAGACAAGACAGATTGACATTTTTAAGTCAACAAAAAAACTATCCAAGTTCTATACAAAGGAGAGTTCCATAAAAAAATTAAGTGCACATGCAAAGTGTGCAAACAAGAGCGACAAAGTGACAACATCTTCCTCATAACTGGAGGAAATGGAGTAAAAAAATAAATGGATGAAAGGGTGGAGCTAAATAGAGCTGTCTATTTCTCAGATACTGAAAATCAGTTTGAGCTGAAATTTGGTGTTTTGGATTGTTTTGATAATCTGTAACTAGATTTTAATTTATAGTTACGTCAAAACCAATGGAGGCCTTCAGCCAGGTGCGTTCTAGTAACATTTCATACAAGATTTCATACAATCTTTCATACTAGTTATGCTTTTGAGCAAAAAGCTGGTAACTAACTGTATGTTCATCTATAGAATATATATTGTTTAATGTAACTTGGCCAGAAATTACCACTGTGGGGCGACTGTTGGCTAAAGGTGCTTGGACCCCAGTACTCGCTGCCTGTGACTATATTTGTAATTCTAATTGTTTGATAGAACTTTTAGTTTGGGTTTTTTAATTGTTTGAAACACGTTTATATGACTGATTATTTAAATCATATCTCTCATAATTTTGTGATTGGTTAATGTGCTATCTTGTTTTAATCAGTGACACTGCATCGACAAGACAGATACACACAATGACGCAAACACACACGAGATCATTTTGTCCAGACATGGATGCTGGCTAATTATCTCAGCACACATCTGGATCTCTCAGTAATGGGCAGAAACCTTCGTCAGGTCAGGAGCATTGTGCAGCAAAAGTAGAGGGAGTGGCCTGAGTAAGTTTTAATGAGGTCAGGTCATGTCAGCTGGTGCATCCGGAAAATTCATCTCAAGAAAGGAAAGAGTTTCCACAGACTTGCCTCACTCACTCACTCACTCACACATCGTCTATACCGCTTTATCCTGTATAAGAGCCGCGGGGGCTGAAGCCTGTCCCAGGAGACTTAGGGCACGAGGCGGGGGAACACCCTGGACGGGGTCCAATCCATCACAGACTAACTTGCACATCATTTTTATTTCTTTGACCTTGTCTGGTATATTTATCTGAAGTAGTAGTTCTGAATCAGAATTACAAATAATTAACAATAATTGAATTAAATTAGATTTTTTTTTCAAGGTCCAAAGTGAGAAAAAGAAACATGGACGACATGAAAGTTTTTCTTTTGTTAGTAGAAGGCCAACAATCTAACATTACTAACTATGAGTTTGTGATATATTTTATAGATAGAACATTTTTTTAATCTACATATCACAGTCATTATGTGGTGCAATTCACGGTTCGTCACACTGACTTTAAAATCTATGTATTATTATTATAATAATAACAATTATTATTATTATTACATTTATAAATGTTTTAGGTGTTGCAGTTCCTCTATAATCCTACAGGTGTGCTCTAAACTTTTCACAAATTGAAAGGCTGCATAATATCTTTTGTATTAGGAGGAATGAGAAGATTTAAATGCGTAAGTAAAAATTAATTTGTATCAGGATATTTATAGAATCTTGATACTAACAAAAATGCAATACAAATTGTATTGGCACCTACTATAGGTATCATGATAATAATGTATCAGGTTTTCCCTGGTGACTGCTATTCCTCCCTCATGTATTTATCTTCTCAAAACACAATCACATCACAAACCATCTTGTTCATTTATGACTTTTTGGGATTTGCATGTCATGATGGTTCACCTTCATAATTATGAGTGACTTGAACCTGACCCTAATGTGGATGCGGCTGTCGTCTGAAATGCATCTTTGCTCATGTTATTTGGGTTGAAATGTGCCATAATTACATGACTGCTCATTCATTTCAAACATTGGTGTGACGGTGAGCAGTTTCAGAAGAAGTTGTTCAGAAGAAGAAAGAAAGTCAGATTCCTCGCTTTAGCTGTTTTAGCAGATGTTGCTAGTTCTGCTATGAAGTCCCCATGCTGCTGGTGCTGCCTGATGATGTCAGCACTTTACACATGAGCAGAGGCAACAAGTCACTGTAAATTTCGATCTGTGCGTTCTCGTTTAGGTTGCATGACTACGGATCCGACAGGTATCTGATCTAGGATGAGCTGTGAAGATCCGATCTGAAGAACATCACGTTCATGCATTGAGAGGTCTAAATATCAGGCGCTGTATTCATGAAAAAAAAATCTTAGTGCACAGAGCTTCTCCTAGTGACAAAATTCTAAGAAAATCCTTAGAATACTGGGCGTTTCCCAGGATACAAGATATAGCGCTTGAAAGAGCTCTTAAGGTTTTTTTTTTTTTTTACCTTATGAGTAGGGAGGAGTCTTAGGAGTCTTAGGAGTTTCTTCAGCAGAGACGAAGATGAAGTACTTGGTACTTGCACCTGGGCACTCCAGCAATCAAAGTAAAGAGCCGAGCCATTTTTCTCCAGGTGCGTTTATATAGATTAAGTACAAAAATTACCATCATGGTGAATAAACTGAAAATAAATTAAAGCAAATATGAGTGATTTGGGTAAAATAGGCAAAATATGCATGTTGTTTCAAGGTAAAGGCTTATATCATTATTATTTTATCACCATGCATTTTTCATCCTGACCCGACCCAATAATAGACCCAGCCTGACCCACCTGACGCTCTCTAATATTCACGAGCCAAGCACCGCATTGGCACTGGTACCACCGACCTGCAGAACACACTATGATGTAGTTTATTAACACTAGACTGATTAATGTGCTACAGACACGCACTGACAGCAGGGACAAAGGAAGAACTTTACTGTTTGTCCCCCTGCTGTCAGAAGAGGGAGGATCTAATAAATATAGTAAATGAAAAATAAAAAGAACAAACAGATTGTTCAGACCTGTGACAAAAACATAAAAGAGTTTTCGTGCAGGCGGTGTAAGCGCAGTGTAAACAGAAGCTATGGATAACATTTTGGGGAATGAGTGAGTCTCTAATAATAAATCCCCCCCCGCGCACGTGTGTGTGTGGTGTGTGTGTGTTTGTCACAGAAAGAGAAAAAACAAAGCGGAAAGGGATTTTTTCTGTACATTAATTAAGAATTAGGCTGAATCTGAATATAATTTATTAGTCATGGACCCGCCCGCCCAAAACCTGCAACATTTTCTTTAAAGATTACCAGAAAACACCCGCCCCGATTTTTTTTTTTTGGACAACAATGTGACAGAAGAATGTGTCATACCTAGCAACAGGGTCAATAAGAGTTTGAGTCTGTCCCTCGCTCAGTGTTGCACTGAGATTAGTCTTAAATCACTCTTAAGCTAAGACTCCTAGATCTGAGAGGATTTTTAGAATTTTTGTGAATTTGGCCCAACGACAATTAGCCTAACCTGCATGTATTTGGACCACCAAGCACGAGGAGGACATGTGAACTCCATGCACACAGACCCGAGGCGGGACGCTACAGGTGTGAGGCCATAGGCAGTGTAACGTCGTTGTATTTGAGGAGGATAAAGTCCCATGTGTTTGATTTAAACAATGTCCACATGCTCTCTTCTCTGTTTCTATAGCTCCTCGCTTATTGTCCCTTCCTGTTCTTTCTACCAGCTGTATGTCTTGCTTGCTGGTGAGGTCTCTCTCTCTTTATACGAATAATGGCAGCAGAATTTCTATAACGTTTATGAGTGCTTACTATTTCATTCACATAGTTGAATTCAGCCCATGCTAACCGAGACCCGTTGGCAGCTTGAGTGACAACGAATAAAAAATTATTCTTTCTTTAATAAAGCAGCATCTTGCATGAGATAGTTGCATCGTAAGTATCCGCAACCTGCTCAGATTTAATCAAATCATTATATTGCTCTCTCAATATATAGACCTAAAAGCAACGAAAATCTCTTTTGTTGTTCTCATCCGGTTCCGAACCCGCCACAGTGCAAAAAATTCTCTCTCTCATGCATCGCTGTCCTTGTTTGAGGGCAAATTCTTAGTTCCTAGGTCAGACATGAAGGAGGTATCAGCAGATAATTTATCCACATCAGTGCTCAAATTCTCCTACGCACGAGAGAAACTATCCTCAGTGGAGGAGCATGCTCCTGCTCATGCTTGACTTTTGTGCATTTGGTTCCTACTGCAGTCTTTAAGTCCCTGGTCTGTGGGAGGAAACCGGAGAACCCAGAGGAAACCCACCAACACAGGGAGAACATGCAAACTCCAGGCACACAGACACCCGAACCCTGGAGGTGCAAAGTGGCAGTACTAATCACTAAGCCACCGTGCCATCGTTAATTTATTTAGCTTTTATATAAAACGACCCTGAAACTAATGATAACCACTGGCAGCAGAATATTAAACATATAATGTATAAAATAACCTGGATTTAATGTTTAAAAACTTTCAGAAAGGTACTTCAACATGTTTTCCTGACCTATCATTTGGGCGTAGGAACACAAAGAATAACCTTGTAGAAAGCTTATAGAAATAGTGGTGCTGGGAGAACATGCACATATACTGTAATGCTGTGACTCAGTTCAGAAAAAGGAACAGGCAAAAAATGTTGTGACTGAACTTTTTTGTTAACACACTCTACACCTATACTTTTTAAAAGTTCCCTAAAAACAGTCATGTTTTTAATTAACTTTCTAACCTTGCCTGGGCTTTCTGGAAAAAGTAGATAAGAAGTGGGTTTAATAAACGTTGCTGTGTAAATGTCTGCAGACTATGAATAATGGCAGCAATAAAGCTAGAAACAGGTTTCATACTCATATTTATTTACTTGTTTGATTTTACTTATTACACACTGCGTGGCACAACAATAAATAAATTTAAAAATCATCATTTGGATAAGGGTCAATTTATTGGGCTGAACCGTCAACAAACAAACAAAAAATCATGAATGGAGATCACTTCACGCTTGCTGAAGTTGCACGGTAAAAACCAGAGCTATGTTTAATAGGGAAAGTAAGAGCATGTCCACACACACACACACACACACACAAACACACACAAACACACACAAACACACACACACACACAATGTGATAAGAACTCACGGGTTTGGGACTAGACAGCTGTGTGTCAATAAGAAACCACTTGTTAGTGAGACTCATCAGAAAGGCAGCATAAAGACTGGAATTTGGAGCAAAGATTTAAAGGTCATGTGACCTGACGAGTCCTGAGTGATGGGCGTGTCAGGGTAAGAAGGGAAGTGCATGAAGCGATGCACCCATCATGCATAGTGTAAACTGTACAAGTCTTTGGAGACAGTGTTATGATCTGGGGTTGCTTCAGTCGCTCAGGTCTAGACTCAGCAATGTTATGCGACAATAAAATTAAGTCACATGACTACCTGAATGTACTGAATCACCAGAGTATCACAATTATGAGACATGACTGTATTCCAGGACCTAAATTGTGCAAAAGTGATTCAGGGAGCATGAGGAATAATTTTCACACATGTCCTGGACACCACATTGTGTTCTGTAGTCCAACCTAAAGGTGATCGAATACATTTCTTAGAATGTGCGACTTTTTTTTTTTTGGACAGGCGGACTATGTTAAATTGTTTCCCTTGTCACGTCTTTGACTAGAATTGCAATACAATAGAAAAGAATAATCACCTCCGGCCATTAAGGTCCTCACTCTCACTTCCTGCGTTGTGCGTTGATGATCCCGCCATGCAGAAAAAATATAACTAATTACACTGGAGTAACTGAAAAATGATTGTGGTCTACAGATTGGACACGGCTCCTACAACCACCCAAACATCAACCACGAACCACACTAGCGAGTCATGTTATCAGATATTTTAAACATGTTGGTTGGGTATTAGAACTGGTTCTGTAAATGGTTGCAAATTAGTTTCCTGTAGAAGTTTCCTGAATTTGTTAGATCACTCGTTCCTACTCTCAATTTGCACTTGTTCTACATGCGCTTGTTTGGGCAGATAATACATTACACACTGTGTCGTGAATGCTGATACACCCCAGCCAGAAAAAGTGGAAGAGAGAGAGCACATGAGCGATGGAGTATAAACAGAGTAAGTAATAAAAGCTGCAGGTTCTACAACCTTCTAATGGCTTTTGTTTGTGGGAGAAATTGATGAGCAGCAGGACACAGCAAAATATTCCTGGAGATAAAGAATTAGGACGTGATACTGTCTCTGTCTATATATTTCTTCTCTCTGTCTCTTTCTTTCTGCTAGAGAAAATATGAAACATGAAGATGTGTGGAGAAATGCATCACACGCAGACACACACACCGAGAGAGACAGGCTGCACAGACGTCTCGCTGGGCTTTAACTTACTGTTCGTCATCCCATTTGTCACGGCGTCATTAATGTCCGTCTTCATGCAGTTAGAGCAGAAAGCACGGGCCGCGGTAACTGTATTAAAAACGACTGGCCCTCGATGATAAATGGTGATGTTTAGAAAGAGCTACGAACCACTAAAGGAAACTCAACAAAGAGACATGGAGTCCGTCCCCAGAGACAAAATGTTAACCAGTTTAAAAGGCGTGATCATCGGTCAGGATGCAGTCGTGTCTGTTCTGCCAGCCCACACAACCTTTCTTTTTTTTTTTTCTCTCCGTCTCTAAATGAAATGGTGTGATGAACGAGTGGGACAAGCAGCTCCGTCATTCTGCTCATGTTTACTGAAATCATTTAGCATCAGAAGGTCGTTCCTTTCTTTTATAGCACAGTGCACGAAGGGTTTATCCTTATGTTAACCTACACTACTACTACTGCACTACAGTATTACTACTATGAGGTGTGTTCAAGTCAAACCGGGACTTTTGATTGTGCGCAATGATAGAACACAGTTCTTAGAGTAAAACCCCTCTCTACAAACCTCTGCTACACTAATGCCCTTATCATAGTGTTTTAATAGTGCTTGGACACCATCAAGATGGAAAGTTTTCTCAGCTGCTTCATGTCTCAAATGCCGGCGTCTCAGGAACTCCTTTAAACATGTGAAAATGGCTTGGTGAGGTCAGGACTGTATGGGGGATGTGACAATAACTCCCAGACAAGTTCCTGTAATTGTGTGTAAGTGTAAGTGGTGTTGGTGAATGATGGTGTGTACAGTTCACACAGACAGATGCGTCTCTTCTGTAAGTTCTCTTCCACCAATTGTGAAGAATCAGGCGTTCCTCTCACTGAATATTCTTGGGAAAGATTGCTGTGAGCTCTGAGCCACCTCGGGCAGGATCGTCATTAACGGATGTATGGACTTCTTTAAAACGTTTGTACCGTTCAAATGTTTTATGAGAGAGTCTAAGAGTCTTATCAGTGTACGGACTGTGCTTGACATCTTCTGTAAATGTCGATCACTTTTATGCCTTAAGAAATTTTTGTTGACTTGATTAGTAGGCTTTTATTGTCATTTCAACCATGTACAATTCAGTACGCAGTGTCCCTCTAAGACCAAGGTGCTACATGCAAAGTAAATTAACTACATAAATTAACAAAATCTAACCAACTTCAAAACCTTAGTAGCTGACTACCTGAGACAAGACAGATCAACATTTTAAGTTAACATAGTCCTATAACAGAAAAACTTCTATACAAAAGAGAACATAAAGTGCACATGCAAATGTGCAAACAAGAGCGACAGAGAGACAACATGACATTCCAATACTTGGTGGTAGTCAGGTAGTGGGAGGAGAAAAAGTAAACAGTAAACGTTCCTTATATGTAGCAGGTAGTAGTAGTAGGAAGGCCTGCATTCGATTCCCATCCAGTGCACCAAACCCCAGCCACTGTCACAAGCCCGGATAAAAGGTGAGGGTTGCGTCAGGAATCGCATCCGGTGTAAAACCTGTGCCAAGTTGTTGACTAACAGCATAATAATAATAATAATAATAATAATAATAAACTTTTGTTTTTCAGCTGTTCCCTTTCAGGGGAAGCCACAGAGAATCATCTGCCTCCCTCTAACCCTATCCTCTGCATATTATTTGCTTGTAACAGGCTGTTGCCTGGTTACAGGCTCCCGGCCACCGGGGGAGCTGCCAGTAACCTCTCTGTTAAATTAATAAAAGAAGAGAGGCTAGGCTAGGCTGATAGAAGCAACTAGATGGGTAATGCTTATGGGAAATGCTCACGGCCAACAAGATAACGCAACCCGAATGCGGGATAGAGTGTGTCCAAACGCGCATTGCATCGCGTGGTGTTTGGGCGGCGCTCATGAGGAGGGGATCTTCAACGTCCGCTGCTCCGCCATTAAAGGGGAGGTGCGCACGGAGGACAGCGGGAACAGAGCGAAGCGCGTCCCGGGACGGTATTGTTTTCAATAAAATTAGTTTTGGAAAGAGCTCAGGGACTCTAAACGGCTGTGGTCGATAACGAAAGACTCTATATGTATGTGTGTGTAGGTGTGCAATACGGGAAGTGAATGGTGTGCACTGAGTATTAAATGAATATACACTTTTTTTTACGGAAATATTGTTCTCTAGTGGTCCTTACCCTACCCTGAATCTGCTAACTGCTAATTACTGTTTTAATAATAGTAGTTTGTTACAGTGGTGCCCAACGTGGGGCCATCAGAGTTTCAGTATCATCATACATTGTGTGTAGTGTACATCGATGCCTCGTTCTTAGTTTGATTAATCGACCTGTTTATTTAAATTACAGTGGGGTAAATTATGGGCGAGTCCAATGCACGAGCTGGGGAAGGGTTGTTGGCTCACGACTTCACAGCAGGCCCTTTCATGACCAGACGTGAACCCATCCAAGAACTTATTAACACACTTAGCCACCTCTGTCTAGATACGGATGATGAGGAAGGTTCCGAGGTGGATGATGGAGGCCCACAGGGTGACGAGAGGGTATAACAGCCGCCCACCGATGAACAGCTGGAGGAACAGGATGACCAAAGTCTTATTTCCATGGTGCTGGCAACCCTCCTTAGCCAGCTAGAAACCGCTCTGCAGGCACTGGATGATAAACTCTCCCAATGAATGGATGAGCTGTCAGATCAGGTGGGTGAGCTGCAACGCAACCATAACACAAATGTGTTAACATACCATCACAAACTGGAGAATGTTCAGGCAGAGACACAACTTTGTCAGACGGTGAAAAAGCAGTGTGAGGAGCAGTTGAATGACGTAGGTCATTCCATGAAAAAGTGCATGAAGAGGCGAGACTCAGTTAAAGGCCATTTTGAATGCCCAACCTGCCCCTACGTCCACTCCTTTTCCTCGGTCAGGATTCACTCCACATCCACCATTTCCTAATAACTGCTCATAAACTTCTACTTTTAAGGCCCCTGTAAAGTTAGATTTTCCCAGGTTTGGTTGTACTGAGGGAGAAGACCCCATTAGTTTTGTAGAAAAGTGCGAGGAATATCTAGCCTTACATCCACTCGCTGATGGTGAGATACTAGCCCTCCGTACTCTTCCATACTGCAAAAGACTGGTGGACAGCAGAAAAACACACAGTGTGAGAAACTGGGAATCTGCTCTGTTTAAGGCATTCCTTACCGAGGACCATGATGTCGAAGCAGGGAAGCGTCTGAGGGAACGGATCCAGCACCCTGACGGGAGCATTAGGGACTTCGCCTTTCAATATCGTGCTCTGTGCCTAAGGTGGGAACCAGGGATGACGGAGAGAGAAATAGTGCAGGCAACACTGCGGAACTGTAATGCCCATATTGCCAGCCTGTTGCAAAGCACAGTAACAGAAGCGAGCTGGTGCAAACTGGAACACTGGTAGAGAGGGATTTTAATGCAGCCAAGATGTTTAGGCAAAAGCAAAATCCTGTTCCAACACCCAAACAGATAAAGGAGGGTAAAAAACCCACCAGCCTCTGCATCACTCAGGCTAGCCCTTCTCTGTTGATGGTACAAATCACCCTAAACCATGTTCCCTGTACAGCCATCATCGACACGGGCAGCACCTTCTCCCTCAGGTGAAACCCTATGGAAGAAGATAAAGAAACCGACCGAAAAATGGCAGTCAGCAAGGGGACAGTCATTCTCATTAGCCAATGGCTTAGTACAGGCGGCAATAGGTAAACTGCAGACCCAATGTTCCTTGCAGGGAGTAGTATCGGAGGTTTGTTTCTTTATCATGAAAGATTGTGATCTGGCATTCGCCTGCACACTTGGGCTGGATTTTTTAATAGAGGCTGGTGTACAGATTAATTTTAGCCAGCGCTCCTATACCATCCCAGGTAGAGAAGGAGAAAATTTTCCATTTTGTACCTCTACACATGGCCAAGTTTCCCTTTATGTGGCGAATCCGGTGCCTCAAATATCAGATTCCACCAAATCAATAATCTCCGACCTGGTGAGAAATGCCACCCTGTCAGAAGAACACAAATATCAGTTACAGGAGCTGTTGTTCGAGTGGCCAACTGTATGCACTGATAGAATTGGCCACACAAAGGTTATGAACCCATCATATTTACACCACCGATGAGAGACCAGTTAGGAAGAAAGCATACCCTATTCCTGTCTACAAGCTGCAAATTGTGGAGGAAGAGGTTGGTAAAATGCTGGAAGCAGAGATCATTAGACCGTCTACCTCGCCATGGGCCACCCCCATCGTGCTGGTGGGTTAAAAGGACGGTGGGACCCGTTTTTGTGTGGACTTTTGTGCTAGATAGCTTCCCTATGCCCCAGGTCCACGAGATCCTAGAGGCACTCTATGCGCCAACTGTGTTCAGCTCGTTAGACCTGCGTAGTGGATATTGGCAGGTGGAAATGCATCCAGACAGCATCCCAAAAACAGTTTTTGTCACCTAAAACAACAAATATGAGTTTACTCGTCTTCCAGTTCGGCTGAAAAATGCAGGAGCTACGTTTCAGAGGCTAATGACATCCATGTTAGCAGAAGCCATTGGGAAATATTGTTTTGTCTATATAGATGACATTGTTATTTATTCCAAAACATCACTACCCACCTTGACCATCTCCAACACGTATTTACACTCCTTGAAGCTGCTGGTCTCACCCTCAACCTAAAAAAGTGTAACTTCTGTCAAACATCTCTCTCCTTATTAGAACACATCATATCAGCAGAAGGCATTAAAAACAAAGAAAGCAAAGTAGCAGCTATTCAAACTTAACGTGTTCCCTGCAACCTTAAGGAGCTACAGTGCTTCCTAGGTCTGGCTGGTTGGTACCACCGGTTCATCCCCCACTTCTCAGAGCATGCTGCTCCTTTACACGCCCTGAAGAAGGAAAGAGCCAAGTGGGTGTGGACCTTCGAATGCCAGTCAGCCTTCGAGGACCTGAGAACGGCTCTTCAGAGCAAGCCAGTTTTAACAGCTCCAGACTTTAACCACCCCTTTAAGATGCAGACTGACGCCAGTGACCATAAATGCCCTTCTGGCTGTGCATCAAAGAGCTGATCTATAGTGGGGTCTGCCATGTGACTGGGGAGAGCTAGAGAGGGCCCAAAAGGCGGATGAAGCACTCCATACGCTGTGGAACGAAGCAAGGTTAGAACCTAATGTTAATAAAATTCACTACTGTGTAGATAACCAATTCCTGTACCGCCGGATCCTCAAACAGGATAGGTGTAGTCTCCTTCAGCTGGTCATCCCAATGTCTCTGCGGCTTCAATACCTGCAGTACGCCAACGACAACCCTCTCTGAGGAGGCTGCTGGAGGTCGCCTACTGGCCGGAAATACGCCGTGATGTCTGGGAGTATTGCCGAAACTGTGTTACATATCAGAAGTACAAGCCCAGTTTTAGTAAATTGGCAAGCTTGCTACAAAGTACACCTGTGGTGGAACCTGGTTTCATGTTAGGAGTAGATCTTCTGGGTCCATTTCCCCGCTCATCTCGGCTCAAGGAACATCTGCTGGTGGTCATCGATTACTGCAGCAAATGGGTCGAGATGTTCCCCTTAAGAACAGCGAAAAGCCTACAACACAGCCAGAATATTAACCAGGGAAATTTTTACACAGTGGGGCACGCCAGCTTACCTGGTTTCTGACAGAGGTCCGCAGTTCACATCCCAGCTACTTAACACCATCTGCCGGCAGTGGGGTGTGACCCAAAAGCTCACTACGGCCTACCATCCCCAAACAAACATCACAGAATGAGCCAATCGGACACTAAAATTCATGATCGCGGCATTCGTCAAGGAAAATCACAAGCAGTGGTAGCAGTGGGATCAATGGCTTCCGGAGTTTCGGTTTGCCATCAATTCGGCCTGGCAGGAGAGCACCAGTTACACACCAGCAGAAGTAGCAATTGGACGCAAGCTGAAGGGACCGCTAGAGAGAATGCTACACCGAAACATCTCACCTGATCATCCCGCTTATACCACAGTGGAGCATCAGGAAGAGCTGTTTCAGGTCGTCCGGAGCAACGTAGCCTGTGCCCAGGAGCGGCAGGGGCTGTATTATAACTCCACGAGCCGTCAAGTGCAGTGAGGGCGAACATGCTTTTCCTCAGTCTCGGGCGGAGGACTCGCATATGGCCAAACTCGCTCCAAAATGCAAGGGACCAGCCTTGATCAAGAAGGCACTCAGCAGCGTCAATTACCAGGTGGAATTGATAAATCAAGCTGGACCATTAACGGTCCATGTAGCTAATATAAAGCCCTTTAACGGTGAGGTCACGCCTTTTTCCTGGTTACGGGCTCCCGGCCACCGGGGGCGCTGCGGGGAAACCTCTCTGTTAAATTAATAAAAGAAGAGAGGCTAGGTTAGGCTGATAGAAGCAACCAGATGGCTAATGCTCACAGCTAAGGCTAACAAGATAACGCAACCCGAATGCGGGATAGAGTGTGTCCAAACACTCATTGCATCGCGTGCAGTGTTTGGGTGGCGCTCGTGAGGAGGGGATCCTCAGTGTCCACCGCTCCGCCATTAAAGGGGATGTGCGCACGGAGGACAGTGGGAACGGAGCAAAGCACATCCTGGGACGGCATTGCTTTTATATGAACTTTGTTTTGGAAAGAGCTCAGGGACTCTAATCGGCCGCGGTCGATAACGAAAGACACTGTATGTATGTATGTGTGTGTATGTGTGCAATACGGGAAGTAAATGGTGTGCACTGAGTAATAAATGTATATACACTTTTGTTTATGGAAATATTGTTCTCTGGTGGTCCTTACCCTACCCTAATTCTGCTAACAGCTAATTACTGTTTTAATAATAGTAAGATGGTTTGTTACATGCTGTAGGACTATTTAATCTTTTTCTTTTTTAGCCAAAATATTTCCTGCACTTAAAGCGTTCTACAGCTTGTGAGATAGTGAGGGTGTCATATGTCGTATGTACGCATTGCTAATCTGAGCTGTCATATGTCAGTATGTATTAAAGAAGAAATGAAAGAATGCATGTGTTATGTTGAGGTCTTGATGCATAACTGCATCCTGTAAAGAGGGGTCTGTGAATCAGGACCTCAGTGTGGAAACGAGAAGAGTTTATCTTCTGCTACAGCATCGTGTGGTTTCAAAGTTGAATGTCAGTTATCGGAAAATTGCTGAGGACAAGCCGTACCATGTGTGTGTGTCCAAGACAGATAGAACGCTTGTTCTCCAGCAGAAGGAGAAGGTAACAGAGAGGGAATAGACAGATAGATGAGGAGAAAGATAGATGAGGAGAGAGTGATGCAACAGGGCCAATTGCGAATGACAGGAGAATATTGAGTGTGGAGAAGTGTATGTGTGCGGCTCCAGTTGGAGGAAAGTGTTGATGGATAGACAGATGATGAACTGTGAGTGTGTTCATCCTATAAGGCACATCCACGCAAGATAACACCACTCCAATTTCCCATCTCTCTCTCTCTCTTTCACTCTTTCTGTCTATCTATCTTTCTTTCCGCTGGGGTAATCGTGGAGCCACCTGAACCGTTTGCTTTTGTTCTATGCTGTGATGTGCTCCGAATCTCAACTCCACCTCCGAATTATAGATCAAAGCCAGGAGAGAGCGATCAGGTGCACTGTGGGAGGAGAGAGAGAGAGGGCATATAAAGAGCAATGTGGCAAGCATGTCCCACCTTCTTTCTCTCTCTCTCTCTGTGATCTGAGAGAGACCTCCCACCCCCGAGTCCTCACGCTCAACACCAAAACACATTTCCTGTTAAATTAGGGCTGCGGGAATTCGAGGCAGAGTGAGAGTTGGTGCTCATCTGTCTTTTACCCGGTGCCTGTCACCAGGGAATCGGATGCCTGCTCCACTGCTGCTTTTATAGCATGGATGCTATGGATATGACTTGGATAAAAGAGTGCGTTACTTGCTTCAAGGCTGGAGTACAAAAGAGAAAGAAAAAGAACCAGGGGGTGGGAGAGACAGAGAGAAAGACGGAGCAAGAGACAAAGAGAGAAAACGAGAAAGAGAAAAAGCAGAGACTTTTTACTTTTACACAGATTCCTCCAGTGAGGGACCAAAAACTAAAATCTAAACGTCATTCCAAAATGCACGATAAAAGCCAAAGATGGATGAATAAAATAATATGCATTCAGTCATTTCTTTTGTTTTCCTTTTTTCCCTTTCAACCTCCCCTGTGCCCAAACCTGACAGAATTCTGGCAACCTTTGAGTCATCTTAAAAAAAACACATGCACCTTTGAGTCTGGCTTTTAATAATACAGTCAGCATTTTGTCAGCATCCTGAGTGCCACCCCACATGCATTTTGCTTTTCCCCTTAAGCTAGAGTGCTAGCTTGGAAAAAGCTATAAAATATATATATATAAATAAAAGGCTTTCTGCCTTGAAACATACTTTGTCCAATACTGTATACATACAGGTGTTCTGCCTATGTTACTCCCTTCCCTCTGCACCAGGCTTCCAGCACTGAGAACCATCTGCTCATCTTCTGCAGCATACAAACAGGTGGTCCATAGATTCCTTACTGCCATAGAACAGATGCTCTATACCCACCCAAGTTCACATTACCAGTCTGAAGTAAATCAAATCGGATCTTTTACCCTAATGTGATCCAGATCTGATTTCTTTATGCCTGCGTGATCACATGACTCTGATGTCTGCTTTGACATAATGACCATTGTGAAAAAGCGCTATATAAATAAATACAATAAAAATTTTAGGCTTTTTTTTTTAGATCGGATCTGATGTATATCCAATATGTGGTCAAGTGACGTGATGATTGGAATTCATGAGACTGTTTTGCCTCTGCATATGCATAAGGCTCTGATGTCATCTGACAGCGCAGGGATTTTGTAGCAATGCTAGAATATTAGCTGCTAAATCTAGCATTCGTCCTTTGGACCTCAATACATACAGCCGACTAACTGCTTGCTGTTCTGCAGAGCAAAATTCCAAACGGATATATAACAATTATATACGGATATATAACAAGTGAGCTTTCGCACAAATGACGACATGTTTTAACCCAGATGATGCTATCAAAGATGTATAGATGTGCGCAAACATGCCGCATCCACTCCTAAAAGTCCCTGAGTGTGTGTGTGTGTGTCGCTTCTCGCTGCAGGATGGGTTGCATGCCTCAGCATGAAGTTCTGTAGCTGCTCTCATCATTAGCTGCTTTTGCTGTTACAGTGCCACCTGGTGGTCAGTTACAAAACTTCTGGTTCTGGTGTTTGTGTATTCTTGGAAGTTGATGAAAAAGGCAGTAAGGGCAGCCACAAGTAAGGCCATGTCGTCAATGTTGGAGATGTGATACCTCATTATAGCTTCTTTGGCTTCTTTTGGAATGTTATGGGTTCTGCGTATCGCTAACAAAATACTTTAACCACTTTAATACTTTATTTATTTAATAAATAAATAAATGCATAAATAATAATAATTTTTATTGTAACCATGTCTTGAAGCATTTGGTGTCATTCATTAGATCCATCATGAACACCAATGGGAAACATGAGTGCTCTATGTACGCTACCAGTCAAAACTTTGGATGCTCCTTCTAATTCCAGTCGTTTCTGATGTTTATTTCTCTCTACACTGTAAAACAATACTGAAGGCGTTTATCTAAAACACACAATAATCTCCTCTGAACAGTTGATATTGAGATGTATATCTGCTACTTCTGCTCTGTAAAGCTTCATAACGGCTCTAATCTGAGGTGCTGGTTGTTAATTGGTGATTTCTGAGGCTGGTGACTCTTAATGAACTTCTCCTCTGCAGCAGAGCTCAGTTTTGGTCTCGCTTTCCTGGGAAGGTCTTCATGAGAGACAGTTTCATCATGGAGCTTGATGGGGTTTACAAACGCACTCGACACAATACTGTTCTTAAAAGAACTGTTCCAGCTGACCCTCAAGTCTTAAAATAACAAACTGACTGTTAGTGGTTGTGTTACTTAATTACATGATTCAATATGCCATGGATGTGGTTCCTACACATTTCTGTTGAAAGTGAATTCTGTAGTTTAGTTCCAGTCTTCAGCCATTACCACTGAGGATTTGCTACCACTCGGATTTAGTACATTATTTATTTTCTAAAAGAGCTACTGTATATTTTTTCGCTGCCACTATTAAGGGCGTAAAGATTTCTTTAAAAAATGAAAATAAAAAAAAAGCTCTATCCTCATTATTTCCACCTCCACCATCACAACCATGCCCTGCTCTAGTAATTTCACCTAACGTTCTGTTGAAATGTGTTACCACCCCATCACTGACGTTAGACCCGTGACTGGGAGAAAGTTTCACTTCCCTCCACATTTGTCTCATTAGCTCGATCACTATAAGTCTCTGCTAAGAAAATTACATGAACGTTTTTTTTTTTTTTTCCCTCTGTTCAACTAGTTCTCTAACTACGACTCTTTTATTTCTGTCCCTGCCACCACTGATATTTAAAGAGCCTATTGTTAACTTCTCCTTTAGATGAACGAAAAGAAAGAAGAATGAAAATGGGTTCTTTTAATGGTATCTTGCTTTTTTCGGTTACACAATCTCGGCAGCGAAAACGAAGGCGATTTGTCTTAATGTCTCCCTGAGACAAAAGCAATGAATTCGCTGATTCAATTGAAAGACACATGCATTTATAAACTAACTGGCTCGGTTACACCATCTCCAACAGCATTTACCATTCAATACATGGCCTCAGCCCATAACAAACAAAATGAACTAAAAACTGTACATACAGTAGAGACCCTCGAGTGAAGCTAATCAACAGTGGACACAATCATCTCACATATAGTATCCAAGTTTGTTTTCTTAATGCCTGCGTTCTGCTCCACGTGGATGAATTTTTGTCTGAAATGGTTTTAAGCGTATAAATTCCTCACCATCAAGAATAAAATGCCAGAAGAAGATAATGTTCGCTGGCATAAATACACCAGTAATGCTACACTTTTCCCTCACCCACTCCTTACCAATCTGTAATGTCTGCTTGTCCCACTCACTCGTCTGTACCTCATTATCCTATATACAGGGTCGCAGGAGGCGTGGAGCTTATCACATGAAACCTAGGGCATGAGGAATCCATCAGAGGGCACACACACACACACACACACACACACACACACTAGCCAATTTGGGAATTGAAACCCCACCAAGCACAGGGAGAACATGCAAACTCCATGCACACAGAGGCGAGAATCAAAATTGGCCGGGAATCGAACCTCAAACTCTGGAGGTGCAAGGCGACATTGCCTTGTCTCAACACCTGAAATATACTGTATTGCGCATATGACTTTTAGTCCTGTTCTGTACTAATAAGAAGCCTTATTCTGATAATGCCTGGAAAACCTACAAAAATCTTACCAGATGATCGTAAATTCAGGAATACCTGCAGTAAAGGTTTCCTGCCACTTGTGGATAAAATCCTTGGCACCCAGCATAGGGTAGCAGTGAACCAGGAAAAGTGATGATGATGGTTATACGTTAATCATCATTTGCTGTCAATTGTATCTTTCCTACAGATGATATGATTTTGTCAGTGTCTGGGGAAAAGATCTTTAAACTCATTTACCAACCAATTCACCTTGTGCAATTTCTCTCTCCATGCCGTCTGAATTCCCTGTACTCACTGCCCCCATGCTGTCCATGCCATTACCTCTGGAAAAAAAAAAGAGAAAATAAATAAATAAGTAAATAAAGCTCTCCACCACTGCACCTTTCTCTGCAGATGTCTGCACATCTGACACATATTCTTTAATTCCTTCCTTTTCACCTGTCTGTTCAACATCGTTCAGTACATCATCCCCCGCAGCGGGTCGGTCTGCGTCTGACTACTCTGTGCGGTGTCTTGCTCCCGCACTGTAGGTCTTGGTGCTCACCTCACACTGCAACATGAGTAAAAGCTTTACATTGTGATTAATGAAACTGATATCCACATTTACTCTCTGTTGAGCTTAGATGCACACTTTAGTGATTTTGCTTCAGATAAAGATCAAGAGCCCTGAGAGCCACGCTCCACACATCACTCTCACCTACAGTATTAACTCCCAACATGCACTAGAGAGAGAGAGCGCGAGAGAGTGTTACACATGTGCGAACACGAAACATATTAAAGTCAATTGAAAAATAGTTGTCAATTCACCCGTCAGGGTCAAACCACAGGAGGGCAGAACAGAGGTGAGTAATTCATAATTAATCACCTTTATACAGACAGATCAGGGGGTTAACACCTCTACAAGACTTACATTATGAATGAGACAAAGCGTTGTGCATTTACAGACTTTATAATGGCAGACTATTCAGAGGTTCCAAGCTACAGGCAAGGATAATTAACAACCATAGCAACAGAGTAATGGAAACAGGAAGTACATGCCATATAAGGAAAATAAAGGACCAAACAAATCTTTGACTCAGTAATTTTTTTTTTCCTGTTTGGTGCATTTTAATTACAGATACTATGCATTTGTCAGCATCCAGGGTAAGAAATCTTTAAGCTCGATCGATTTAACATAAGACAGCTATTTCCTTGAGTGTACAGGGATGAGGATTTCCCTTAAACTGCTAAACACTGATGTCTGATATGTCATCAAAATGATCTTCCTGGCATTCGTCCTCCTGCAAAATGACCCAGATTTATTCCCAATCATTTGTCATCTTATGATACGTATTTAACGTGAGGTTAATGGCATCAGCCAGGTAAAGGAAAGCAGCAAATAAAGTAACGTTCACAGTACATGTGCTGAAGGATTGATCGGAGAAATCATTCAAGCCAAGGCCTTGGATTTGCTGCTTTATCATATGTTCTGTACAGTATAGACTTCGGAAAATCTAAACTCTCTGTCTGTCATTGAATGCACAACTCAGACACAGATAATCAATGCTCGTCTTTGTACTTTGTTTGCTTGCTTGGTTTAAACATGGGATTAGTTTGAGAATTTCTCCGGCTGTGATCTTCCACACTGCATCTGCTCACGTTTACTGTTATTTGTTGCTTGTGTAAATGGCAAGACGGTTTGCTCTGTTCTGCTTCACTTCGACCCTCAAGGCGGCATTGTGTGAGCAGTGTACAAAGCTACACATGATTAGAATAAGGAGTAGAAAGTTTTTTACTATCATTGATGAGTGTATTTTTTTCCCTCAAATTTAACTTCTACATAATGAGCAAACAGCACTTTCTACAGGAACTGATGCAGGAGCTGATAAAGATTGAGTTACCTCATTGAAGCCCAGGACCAAACATTTCCACATGCTACATATTGCGGGGATTTATGTAAAGTGGTATAAATCTAGCAAGATGTTTTTTAGCTGATTGAGCATGAAAGCGTTCAGCATTAAATGCCCATGATTGAGGTTAAAACAGAAGCGAGAGTAACACTGGAATAAGACGGTGAATCTAATTTTTTATGATCAGCGTAGTGGTTTGCACTGTGGCCCCGCCCCTCCAGGGTCACAGGCTTGATTCCTTTCTTCGGCCTGTGGTGTACCCTGCCTTTCGCCGCGTGTCCCCTGGATCAGGGCTCTGGTCTCAGGGCTCTTATATACCAGTAAACCGGTGACAGGACCATGGGTACCCAAAGCTCATCCATGTCCATAGTGACCAAAGTCGAGCCTGTGTAACACAAATTGCTGAAAAAATCAATTCTGGTCTCCTGCAACTCTGTACAGGCTAAGTGCTAAAGTGAGGGAGTGAGATTGTGCATCAACTTGAGAAAATCTAAAAATAGAAAAAAATTGACAATTTGGCATTTTGACAAGCAATATGTCTTATTTGAGTGCATGAAATAAACACCACTTATAAAAAATTATATCCTGTGTACAGCCATGCCGATTTTCAGCACAACAGTTCTCCCTCTAATGTGATTTTGCTCAATTATTAATTATATACCAGTAAACCGGTGACAGGATCATGGGTACCCAAAGCTCATCCATGTCCATGGTGACCAAAGTCCAGCCTGTGTAACACAAATTGCTGAAAAAATCAATTCTGGCCACAATACAAAGGCACCAGAACCCACAGTGCACCACAGCCTGCAGTGTGTGAGCCTTAGCAGGCAAAGAGTTCAAGGTTGTTGATCCAGCCTGCAAATATCCCAGATCCCAATCCAATCGAGGACCCATGGAATGCACTGGACAAATAAGTCACAATCTGTGGAAGTCCCACCTCAAAACCCACAACACTCAAGACATCCACTGCTTACTGTATGTCCTGCTGCCAGACACAACAGTGCCCTCCCAGAGAGTGTTTAGAGTCATCAAACAAGGAACCAGACCTGCCGTGGTGGCACAAAGGAGAACTTACACAATACCGTGCTTAATGTTTTGTGTTGAAATGTTATGGCTGATTAGTGTATATAAAATTCACAATTCCATAATTTCACACTCTCAATGGAACTTTGAAATTTATTCCCAAATTATACTTATTAAACACATATGTAGCTGTGCTCCATAATCATAACTTTATTTAAAACAAAGTTCGAGCTTAGCCATACTCCCTCACATAGTTCAGCGTTTCGCCGCTCGGACTCGAGTCTCAGCACAATCACACTTCACATTTTCAATCAGAAATGCCTCTATATTTACATAATCAGGTTACATACAAATATTCATATAATTAATATTTCATGTGTTGCAAAATGCATATTTTATGATTAT
>JAAGKR010004303.1:0-14613 GCA_011419295.1 Clarias macrocephalus | reverse complement strand
GTCTTATTTGAGTGCATGAAATAAACACCACTTATAAAAAATTATATCCTGTGTACAGCCATGCCGATTTTCAGCACAACAGTTCTCCCTCTAATGTGATTTTGCTCAATTATTAATTATATACCAGTAAACCGGTGACAGGATCATGGGTACCCAAAGCTCATCCATGTCCATGGTGACCAAAGTCCAGCCTGTGTAACACAAATTGCTGAAAAAATCAATTCTGGCCACAATACAAAGGCACCAGAACCCACAGTGCACCACAGCCTGCAGTGTGTGAGCCTTAGCAGGCAAAGAGTTCAAGGTTGTTGATCCAGCCGTGGTGACACAAAGGAGAACTTACACAATACCGTGCTTAATGTTTTGTGTTGAAATGTTATGGCTGATTAGTGTATATAAAATTCACAATTCCATAATTTCACACTCTCAATGGAACTTTGAAAATTATTCCCAAATTATACTTATTACACGCATATGTAGCTGTGCTCCATAATCATAACTTTATTTAAAACAAAGTTCGAGCTTAGTCATACTCCCTCACATAGTTCAGCGTTTCGCCGCTCGGACTCGAGTCTCAGCACAATCACACTTCACATTGTCAATCAGAAATGCCTCTATATTTACATAATCAGGTTACATACAAATATTCATATAATTAATATTTCATGTGTTGCAAAATGCATATTTTATGATTATACAGTATCTGAAACTGAGTACTACAAACCAAAACACTTAGTCTTACCATAATGAGTGACGGTTTCCTCCCAAGAAGCACTCAGATAACCGGACTGTTCACAAATCCAGCTTGATTTCATTTCTCAGCATCCAGGATTTTGTAGAAGTGCAAATCAACTGGAGGAAATTGTGACAGCAGACTGATGGGACAGTTGGATAGATCATCATATTGTTAATCTGGGTGTGCACTGTCCTTGAAAGTGTTGTAGAGGGCAGCGGGCACTTGATAAGGATCAGGAATATCCAGTGACTTAAGTTTCCAAACATACACAGTTATCTGATCTCTGGTCTGTTCAGTAAAATATGTGGGAGGTCATTTATCTGCAGTATTGTACCTATTCAGAATGATAGTAAATGATGAACTTTACAGCATTCCCAGCAGGAATTTTATGAGAAAGCTGAAAAATCTTCCTTTTAGCACCACTCTAGAGATGATTCTACGTCTGATGTTTATCTGCTTGCTTTTCTGGTTTGTTTGCTTATTATCACTATCCTTATATAACGCTTTACTCAACTAATACTCCGAACTCCTAAATCTTTCAATCTGGGCTACTAAAAACCAAAGAAAACACTAACCAACTTGGAATTTCTGCTTGGAAATGTGAAAAAGAAATCCCTGTGAATAGTTAACAGGGAGTAAAATATCACTTCACCACTATAAATAGTAGAATTTAACTTAGAAGAAATCAACACAGACACATTAGGCTGGAGCCACACTTCACGAATTGAGACAGAACTTTACACAGGATTCAAAATGGTGCCGAGTCCTAGTCTGCACCAGTCAGCATAAGTTGTGGCCAGTTGGCGTGACAAGTTGGCTCAGAAATCTGGATGTCAGACTCCTCCTCACATGAGACGCAGTATATCAAACATGTTTGATTGTTCAGAGCTGACTCTTGGCTGGTGGGTGGCCTAATGTACACGGTCACCCACCCGACCAGGGAAAGTGCATCGTCAATAACCAGTGAAGATTGAGTAGGAGGGATCGTGGGCAGGATTTTTTAAATCCAAAATTAAACAAACAGATAGATAAATAAATAAATAAATAAATAAATGTCATCGGGCACATGGACCATGACCTGGAACTTTTTACTTGTCTCTTCAAATGTTGTTTTTATTATTTTATTTTAGATTTTACTTAAAGAACATGGTTATTTTCATGCCATTTAAGGAAGCCAAATGCATAACCCTCACAGAACCTTTTAGGGGCAGGCTTTTACACATTTAGTATTAACAGCACCAAAAGCAAAAAACAAGCTTCTGTAAGCTCAAAAAATCGCTCAGCACAGATGGTGGCACATATTTAAAGTGCTTGTTTGTTTGTTAGTTTTTCTTCTTTATCTTACTGTAAAAGTTTAATCTTGTTCTCATGAGAGTTCACATGAGAGTTTGGTCCGTTCACTTGGACAAATCATGTAGCTTATGATCCGCCATCTGGCACATTCATTAAGTGCAAGATCCACCACTTTTGAGTCATCATGAAAAATGTTAAATATCCATGGAGACCAGTGTAAACGCCAAGTCTTTTCAAAAATTTTTATAATTACGAAAGCCTTGCAGTGTGTCCCCAGCCTTAGTTGGCTAAATCCACAACATTAGCCAGACACTTCACTCAAACGTGCCAAGCTCACTTCTTAACTTCAAAGCAGCAGTATTGTGTTTCCTGATCACCTGATCCTTAGATCTGATTATTTTAATCCCTGTATTTGCATCCAGACCTGTGTAGACTTGTGTAAGATTAAAGACAGAACTCCTCCTTATTTTGTTTTATTACTCACCTATGATATTCAAATCTGTATCCAAATCAAGCGCCAAGAGCCACAGCGTTACATCATTCCACTCAACTGATTACTGACTTCAACTGTTAGCTGTCAAATCCTTCTTTAGTTCATTAGTGGATATACTTATAGAAGTACTATGGCTTATAATCTTTGAAAAACAATCCTCTAAAACACAAAACCTCAGTTTCCTCTTTCTGGTTTCACCTTCGCAACGGCTGTGATTTTATTATTTTTTTCTTTGTTGTGCTGAATACATCTGACTCATATTCAATGTCCTCCACTTCATGAGACATAGACAAGACTTGGGATTAAATATACTGTACACTGCCAAAATAAAGCTTTGTGCATCCACTGGAAACAGAGGGACTTTTCCCTTCATGGTCTTCACTATAAGGGAAATACTAGCTGTATTGCCCAAGGTCTTGTTTGTCCATTGTTGATATGTGCAAGTTATTTATTCACTGGTCAAGCTGGGATATTTTACCTGTCACATTAGCATACAGTACATAATCCCTCCATGAACACTTTCATCCATGCGAAAGATTAACTGTCTGACATTCGAGAGTTGAGAAGGCTTATTGACAATCTCTCCTGCACTCTGCCACCAGAGAGTTAAATGTCACATTACTTGGCATCACAGGACTTGTGTTTTTATCAGCACATTCGAATAAATTATGCCATTGCACATCAATACATGTCACAAAGCTGGAATTCTTCTTTGACTATGAAATACATTTTCTTTTTTTTATGAGAGATTAGATATTGTCTCTTGCTACTTTCTTCCTCCAACACAGGTAAAACACTGTGGATATAGCCTTCTAAGTATAGTAGTGGATGAAATTCTGTGCAATCTTTTTCTTTAGTTTCCGGTACAATTTTTACCTTAGAAGCTGTTTTTAGGGCTAATATGTTTCGGGAATATTTATCTTTTCTAAGATTTAGTCCTAAATTTAAGGGGAAATTCTAATTCTGAAATGTCATGTATCTAAGAATTTTCTTAGAATTTTTTCACTAGGAGTAACTTTTAGACTTAAGAAGCTTTGTGAATTGCTGTTTGTTTGTCTCTGTTCAGACTGGCAGTGCAAATCTGACTGTCTATCTGCTTTGGTTACAGTGGTAATGACACTTATTGTTCTCCATTTCCATACTGTAGTTTAGCCATCCACTCTTCGTGAAAACATGATTAATTAATTTAGTTGCACAGAACATTAAAGGCATAGCTTTTAAATACTCAGAGATTATAGTGCCCAAAGTCAATAAAAACCATGTGTGACCTCAAACATTGCAACTTAACTTTCTAATTTTATTTTTATTCTCCAGTTCTTCCACTTCTTGTTAATTGTTTTTCAATGATGGGTCCATGTACACACCCTGTGATGTTGGGTTGTAAGTGACATAATGGACAGTTTTAAATCTTATTGTAACCTACCTTTGGAGAGAGCCTCTCCCAGGAGACTTAAGGCACATGCAAACCCCACACACAGACATGGGTCATAATTAAACCCGGAACCTGGAGATGTGAAGCCACAGTGCTAACCACTAAGTTTCTGGCACTTACTACGGCAACAATCCCTGTGGTTCTAACCTCGCTATGGCTCTGTATGCTACTGTATTCTCTGGCAACAGGCCAATTAGCCTAGCATAATAGTGCATAGCTAAGCATCTTTCTCACCACATTACAGCAAAACTACTAACTGCATGCTTTTCATGTTACCACCACAGATTCTCAACACATGTATGTCTTACTCAAGGGTATTTACATCTCATTTGGGGGAATATTAACCCAACTGCAGTTAGGAGCAAAGAGGCACAAAACCTTAGCTTAGGTTTAGCTTGGCTTCAGGACTTAATCAACAGCTCCTGTCCTCCGTGGGGTTTTAGGTTCCTCCCTAGCAATCAGTGCCATCTGGTGACCTGTTTGACAGTGTTCACAGTTGAGCACAAAGCGCAACGAATTTAACATTTAATGTGCTTACTATTATGTTTACTGATCAAACGTTGGGCCAACCTATCTTTGGCCCCACCAATAGTCCAACAGTGGGCCAATGGACAAAATGAAGTTGGGCCAACCACTGATGCCAACATTGGCCCAATGTATGCACTGCCTATGGCCCAAAATTGGGTGGACGTCGGAGCACTGACAAAAGGTGCTCTAAAAAAATCAAAATGTGGCTGTCTGTGCCAGGAGGAAAATGCATGTGAAACATGTACAGTACAGTGTGCAACTGTGTAAAAACTACTCATTACAATGCAGGAAACAATGTTAAATGTCTCTAAATTTTGCCGATGTTGGGCCAACAAAGTAGTGCTATCTGGGAGCTAATGGCCAGGTTGCTTGACCCTTCAGATTTTCATATTTTTACACAGATATGCAGAAAGATTGGGACCAGTATCTGCCATGCCCAACTGAACCCCCTCCAGTGTGTGCTTGGATCTTTCAGGCCTTTGTTGCCTCGTACCATAACCATCACTAATAATCTAGCTGTTGAAAACTGCTTTTGTGGACGTGAACAAGTGTCTAAGGCCAACATGGTGGTTTTGAAGTCACTCAAAAAAAAAAAAAAAAAAAAAAAGAGATGTTTGAATTAGGTTAAACCTAAGCTTAACCTGTCCCAATAGAGCTCCCAAACCCTGACATTCAATCTCAGAACCCATGAAAGAAAGCAGAAGGGAACCTTAGCTACATTTCCCAAACTCCCCAAGTGTCAGTCTGTATAATCTTTAGCCCAGAGGAGAGAAGATGGATTCCTGCTCATGAAATCTTTGATTCCAGGTTGTCACAAGAGATTCTTGCCCCAGTGCCCTAAAAATTCTGCCTCATATTATACAGTAGATATAGGCTCAAGATCAGCTCCGAGAGTGAGCCCAAAGGGTTTGTTACACCACAAAAATTTCTTCCTAGAAGAAACAATCACTGATTCGTGAAATAAACTTAACCACCCAGAATCCCCAGGCAGTTAGGGAAATCTGCAGTATGACTGGACATGGTTTATAGACACCCTAGATAAACCACATTTCCAGTTTTATACATTGATACTGATTTGCTTTTTGTCTATATCCAAATGCAAAGCATTTCTTTCTCCAAATGTTTTTCCTCTGACTTGATTTGTTTTTATGTAATTAACACATCTTAATGGGTTTTCAGTATATTTTTTTTACAATGCAACACAATAACAATGGATGAGTTCAGTTATATTAGCGCTTTTTTGTTTTTATCCTTTTTTTTTCTCTAAAAACATCAAAATGTGGCTGTGTGTGCCAGGAGGAAAATGCATGTAAAATGAAACATGTACAGTACAGTGTGCAACTGTGTAAAAACTACTCATTACAATGCAGGAAACAATGTTAAATGTCTCATATACAAAATAACATGCAGAATAAATGAAATTTAACTGATCTAAGGTCAAGCTGGAGTATATGCTTCAACTGCTGGGAAATAGTTTAAAATTGCCCAGGTAAAAGTGCTAAAAGAGCAATATGGTGTTCAACATCCAACAGCACATAAGGAAAATAACTCACTTGTAAGCATAACCAGTACACAAGTTCTGTACTAAAGTAAAAGTAGAAATACTCAACATAAACATTTACTAAAGTAAAAATAGAACTCTCCATTTACATGTCTACTTGGCTAAAAGTACAAGAGTACTTACGTTCATATTTACTTAAGTATAAAAAATCCTGGGCTTTTAATAGCTGATGGTAACCTTGAAGTCAACCTTGTCAACCTTGATGGGGCCCTGAAGAAGTTCTGACAATTCCTGAAATTTGTATATTTTTCAGTTACTTATAAACATATAAATGAGCAGTATGTATGTACAAGTTTGTATTTTGGAGAAAATAACAGTTATGCATGATTACTGGAAAGAACTAAACATATATATCATTGAAATAATTTGACAAAACACATTCATAACATTTGTTTATATTTTTATATTTTTTTGTGGTTACCTGGATCTTGTACTCTAGAGTTTTTACTTCAAAATGATGTGATGATCATCTTGATCACTCATTCACAGAAAACAATATATTCATTAACATTTTCTAAAACCCTTATTGTTTTGGAAAGGCCGTATGCGAGGAGGCGTAAATGATCATGAATAATGCTCTACTTCACACCAGAGAAGACAAAGACCTGAATAATGATCTGCATAATGAGCCTTTCAGTCAGGTATGTGACACAGGGAAATGCTAAAAGAAAATAATTTCAGGACAAAAAAAAAAAACATTTTTTTGTTTGCAGTTTATTTAAAATATAGTTAACTGACCGGCAGAATAACTCACTCTTACACCCTATACATAACCTACTCACTTACATATTGCAAAGAAAGTGTTCAGGATTGAATGGAGATGGACAGACACAGATCATCTTATACACAGAAGCTAAATTTATGGCATAAGCATGGCCATGCAAAATAAAAAGAAAAAAAGGTGTTTAGTCCACTGCACTTTTGTTGACGTGAACAAGTGTCTAAGGCCAACATGGTGGTCTTGAAGTCACTAAAAAAATAGAGGTTTGAATTAGGTTTAACTTGAGCTTAACCTACCCCAAAAGAGCTCCCAAACCCTGACATTCAATCTCAGAACCCATGAAAGAAAGCAGAAGGGAACCTTAGCTACATTTCCCAAACTCCCCAAGTGTCAGTCTATATAATCTTTAGCCCAGAGGAGAGAAGATGGATTCCTGCTCATGACATCTTTGATTCCAGGTTGTCACAAGAGATTCTTGCCTTAGTGCCCTGAAAATCCTGCCTCATATTATAGATATAGACTCAAGATTAGCTCCTAGTGTGAGCCCAAAGGGTTTGTTACACCACAAAAAAAAATTCCTAGATGAAACATCACTGATTCGTGAAATAAACTTAACCACCCAGAATCCCCAGGCAGTTAGGAAAATCTGCAGTATGACTGGACATGGTTTATAGACACCCTAGATAAATCACATTTCCAGTTTTATACATTGATATTGATTTGCTTTTTGTCTATATTCAAATGCAAAGCATTTCTTTCTCCAAAAGTTTTCATTAAATTCAGTTTTTTTTTTACAATGCAACACAATAACAATAGATGAGTTCAGTTATAGTAGCGCTTTTTTTCTTCTTTTTTTCTCTAAAAAAATCAAAATGTGTCTGTGCCAGAAGGAAAATGAAACATGTACAGTACAGTGTGCAACCGTGTAAAAACTACTCATTGCATTGCAGGAAACAATGTTAAATGTCTCATATACAAAATTACATACAGCATAAATAAAATTTAACTGATCTAAGGTCAAGCTGGAGTATATGCTTCAAATGCTGGGAAATAGTTTAAAATTGACTAGGTACAAGTGCTAAAAGAACAATATGGTGTTCAACATCCAAAAGCACATACAGAAAATAACTTTGTTAGCTTAACCAGTACACAAGTTCTGTACTAAAGTAAAAGTAGAAATACTCAACGTAAACTTTTACAAAAGTAAAAATAGAACTCTCCTTTTACATGTGTACTTGGCTAAAAGTACAAGAGTACTTATGTTTCGAAAATCCTGGGCTTTTAAGAGCTGACGGTAACCTTGAAGTCATAGTAGAAGAGTCCTTCAGGTGGCGATATTTCTGCTTCAAGCTCTCGTGATGTAATGCAATGCTACACATAAAAAGAACGAAGTAGAAAGTACAGATATTTGTTGTAGTATTGAATGGAATAAAAGTAAAGTGTATGCGGTAATAAAACTACTTAAGTACAGTACAGAGAGATGAAATATGTACTTAACCGTTAGGAGTCTGAGGGTGTTTTGGGGCTAGCCTCGTTTCACGCAGACAGAAACACAGCTCTGTGCTGTAAGACTCGCGGCGGTGGTTTGTGTGTTTACATCAACACAAAATGGTGCAAGAACTCTGTGCTAGTCTCTAGCTTTTGTTCATCGCTGGTGGAGATTGTGACTGTTAGATGCACACCTTTTTATTTACCGCGGGAATTCACCACCGTTTTCATTATCGGAGTGTATTCCACCTAGCACTAATGCTAAGGAAGCGCTATGGGAACTGTATGTAAAGACCAGTGAACTGCAAAATACACACCCGGATGCGACTATACCAACTTGGAGGAGTACAAGTCATCAGTGACCTGCTACATCAACAAGTGCACCGATTACGTCACTGTCTCCAAGAACATCATCACAAACCAGAAACCGTGGATTACTGCGGAAGTGCGCGCACTTCTGAGAACCCGAGACTCTGCCTTCAAAGTAGGAGACAAGATGGCCCTTAGAAGAGCAAGGACCAACCTTTCTTGGGCCATCAGAGAGGCAAAGCATGCACACGCCCAGAGAATCCACAATAACTTCACGGACAGCGGTAAGACACAGCGCATGTGGCAGGGCATACAAGCCATCACTAACTACAGGACGAAATCACCTACCTGTGACGATGACGGCTGCCTTCCAGATGCGCTGAACAAGTTCTACGCTCGGTTCGATAGGCAAAACGACGTGGTGGCGAGGAAGACCACCCCTCCTCCGAACGCCCAGGTGCTGTGGCTCACCACGGCTGATGTGAGGAAAACTCTGCGAAGGGTCAACTCTCGTAAAGCTGCTGGACCAGACAACATCCCAGGCAGAGTGCTCAGAGAATGTGCAGAACAGCTGGCAGATGTTCTCACAGACATCTTCAACATCTCTCTGAGCAGCACCGTTGTTCAAGGCCACCACCATCTTCCCTGTGTCCGAAGAAGTCTCCTGTGTCCTGTCTCAAGGATTACTGTCCCGTTGCACTTACACCCACCATCATGAAGTGCTTCGAGCACTGAAATAAGTTGACAAAACACATAACATTTGTTTATATTTTTTTGTGGTTACCTGGATCTTGTAGTCTAGAGTTTTTACTTCAAAATGATGTGATAATCATCTAAGATGATTTTCTAAGACACTTTTGTCCACTCCTACACCACAGTCATACATCTTTGTGCCACCAAAAAGCAGTTCCTGTTTAACTGAAAACATAAGTGGACATTACATACCTGGCATTTCCATGGTGTTTTTTGCTTCTTACCATACACTGCATACAGACACTGTTACTAACTAGAGCAACACTTCTGAATGTTACAACATGAGCATGATAACACAATGAAATAAACTACTGTATATCATCATCAATGACCATGCATAAAGACAACACAAGCTTTATGAATATCAATAAGCTACATGAGCCAGTATTTTAGCCACCGGGAGCTAAAGTGTTTGTGCTAAATAACATCATAGATAGCAGTGTCATAAGCTAACCAAAAACTGAACCAAATAGCTACCGTAAGCTAAATGTATCCAAAACTGGGTAAAAATAAATTGGAATATTTACACCACAGCTGATACTGACAACCACCACATCAGGCATTAGCTTAGCCACCGGGAGCAGCAGGTTTGTGCTAAGCTACATAAGGCAGTATGGTAGCCCGAATAGCAGTGTTTTCTACGTGTTACCCTAAACTATGTGTTTAAAATAAAATGAGGTGAGATTTATATGATCAGAATAAGGATTATATGAGACTTAATGACTCACTCATGGTAACAGCTTGCTGGATTCTCCTCCTCCAGTGGAGCAAATAACTCTTTAAAACACACCCGTTTCTGTCGGAGTTTCAGTGTTGTTCTGAAGAAAAGCTAAACTCCGCCCACTGTCCAGAACATTCTGTAGAGCTCCAGAAACCTGTACAGCGCGTCACATCTTCCACACGTGCAGGAAACTTACTGAATCTGTGTGTGTCTGGTTTGTGTGTGCTGGGGGCGTGGTCTTGTATGTCGCGTGCTTCTACAGCTGTTTTCCCTGTGAATCGCATGTGGGCGTGTCCTGTGGGCGTGTTCTGCCTCCTGCCTCATTATCAGATAATGAAGTGCGTCGGAAAAACTGTGCCGCTCCTCGGATTCATACGGATTACATAAAAAGAGAATATTTATATATTTTGTTATTTAACTTTCTTTGTTTAAAAGTAAACCCTTTAAGCTTTAGATAGATATATTTCTCATGTCGGTGTCTGAAGTATTCGCGGAGTTTCAGTTCATTTTAGTGACAGGTTTCAGAAAGATATTTACGGAGACTGAGACGGCTGAAAGCGCACAATGTTTTGTTCATATAGTGCGTATACATAAATAAGTGCAGACCCTTTACATATTTAAATGATGTACTACACTTATACATGTGAGCAAAAATGACGGAGCATTTTAAGTTTTTTTTATGGTTACCAGAAACTTGGACCCGCCGGCGGCTCCGCAGACTCCTAAGTTAATACATAAATTTTGTTATTGCACTTAAGTTACCTTCCACCTCTGATAATAACATACTGTATAACCATTCTGTTTGTGTATTTGTGCAGACGATTGGGCCGAAAGAGGGCTGGCAGGTGTACAGTTCAGCTCAGGATGCAGACGGTCGTTGTATCTGCACCGTAGTTGCCCCTGAGCAGAACCTCTGTTCCAGAGATGCCAAGAGTAGGCAATTACGCCAACTGCTGGAGAAGGTACAACACACACACACACACAAACACACAAACTGACATGCTGATAGACAATTTAGATTTGCCAAAAGCAAGGGAGACTCCGTGAATTCTGATATCATGAATAAATTGGATGCAATGAATTTGCCTATCATTCCGAGGTAATATTTGCGGATTCAAAATAGTGCAAATGAAAGATGCAGAAGAAAAATTCTTGTACAGCACATAGCACATCAGAGATGTGAAAGCAAAATTAATGCAAATGTGTTATCAGTTTGAAATATCTGGCTTGCATTTAGGATCTCCTGTGATGAAATTACACACAAAAAAAACTGTAACTATAATGACCTGAAAGAAATGGTTTGGAACTGTATGGTGTTGGTAATCGATTCAGCAAATGCTTGTGGGGGAAAAAGGGGGTCTTTTACAGCGAGATTCTGTACAAATCTTGTTTAGTAAAAGTCACAACATTTTGAAAAGGTAAAATGTTAATGAGTTTGTGAGAGTCCCAAGAACATGGAGGACGAACACATGGATCACTTTTTTTAGACAAACAGACATAAAATAACCAAATTTATTGTCGTGAGGAGGAATTTGTTCACATGGTCCGTTCTGCATCACGGAAGCATCTGGGATGAAGTATGTGATCTGACATTTTTAAAGATGTCATCACTTATGCACTTAAATTTACATTTGCTCATGTGGCTTATTGTTTTATCCAAAGTGACTTTCAACTGAGAAAATCAGGGTTAAAGCTTTGCTTTAGAACCCAATAGTGGCAGCTTATCAGTTCTGGGCTTTCAACTCACCAACTTCCTATCAGAATCCCAACACCCTTTAACCACTGATCACCTTAGAAAGTGAACACAAAGTGCTTGACTCATTCATGCGCAAACTGCTCATCTTCACCTCCTTGACTACAGAGGACGATACTCCAGCTCACTGATATGATCTCACAATCATCCATAAACCCAGTAAGGCAATACTTGTTGGCTGTTGCAGACACACCTTCCAGAAAATCAGTCAGACCAACAGGGACAGTTTCAGCGACAGCATGGATATCAAAGTGCAGTCATGCCCAACTGGCTGAGGTCCAGAAGGAGATTGCAAAAGCAATGCAATAAACTTGGGGGGAGAAATGCATTAAAGGTTTTAGGAAGGATCAAATTCCCTTGAAGGTTTCTGCAACCAGCAATGAAATGCATGATATCTTCAGAGGTGAAAATGATCCTAGTTCTACACTTACTAAGAACAGAATTTTTATCGTGTATGTATCATACACTGGTTATCTGCACTATTATGCATAGACAAATGACAGTCATTGAAAGACAGATAGAAAACACAATTTGTGTCACAGATGTTACACTTTGGTTCAATATGTCCATGTTTTCATTTTTTTTAAATTAGATGCTTATTTTATACTAAGACTATTTTCTCCAAGCCTGTCATTCGCCTTACCAATATGTCAATGAAATTATCTTAAATAATATGACCTTAACACACACGTAATCAGGCAGGTTTACTGTCAGTAATCTCTTGACAAAATTGTGACTGGTTACCTTTATGAATCTACAGTCTGTCCTAGCCTTACTTCTTCATATTATTACGTACTAATGACCACCGGTGGCACTGGCATCATTTGTTAACAATAAATAAGACAACATTCACTCATCGGGTACCTCAGGCATACTTTTAGCCATGTAGACATGGTCAAGACAAGCTGCTGAAGTTCAACCTGAGCATCAGAATAGGGAAGAAAGGTGAGTTACATGACTTTGAATGCTGCATGGTTGCTTCTGCCAGATGGACTGGTTCGACTATTTCCAAATCTGTTGATCTCCTGGGATTTTCACACAAATCCATCTCTAGGGTTGAGAGCAAATGGAAAATAACCCGTGAGGACAGTTCTCTGGGTGAAAATGCCTTGTTGATGCCAGAGGTCAGAGGAGAATGGTTGGTTGGAGCTGATAGAAAGGCTGAGAGAAATATCTTGTTATAACTAAGGCATGCTGAAGAGGATCTCTGAATATACAACACATCAAACCATGAAGCAGATGTGCTACAGCAGCAGAAACCCACACCAGGTGCCACTCCTGTCGGCTGAGATCAGGAAACTGAGGCTACAGTTGGACATGGACTCACCAAAATTGGACAGAAGATTGGAAAAACATTGTCTGATGGTCTGATGAGTCTTGATTTTTGCGGTGACATTCGGAAACTAGAGTCAGAATTTGGTGTAAAGTCAAGTCAATTTTATTTATATAGCGCTTTTAACAATTGACATTGTCGCAAAGCAGCTTTACACAATAAAAAGAAGTAAGTCTGTATGCAATGTGTATGAATCAAAATGATAAGATTGTCCCTGATGAGCAAGCCGAGGGCGACGGTGGCAAGGAAAAACTCCCTGGGGTGGTAATAGGAAGAAACCTTGAGAGGAACCAGACTCAACAGGGAACCCATCCTCATCTGGGTGATAACGGATAGCCGGGATTGATCAACTTAATAATGTGTACTGGAAGTTCAGTGTAACAGGAGATGTGTTAAAATTAAAATTAAAAGGAGTCCAGTTTGTTCCTGGAGGCTCAGGTAGACTGTAGGAGATTCCAGTCCTAAGCTAACGAACAACTGAAGTCACAGGTCCCCAGAGGATCAATCGATGATAGGACAGTCTTAATGGAAACCATCCCCAGCCACCATACAAATCCAGGCAGACCACACGGGGCATCCATGCGACGAGATCTCCAACCAGAAGCAGGACTCCAGGACCGGTTAGACGGGTCCAGAGGGAAGAGGGGTCTGGATCACTGGCAACTCAGGAGCGAACATGTATAGCTCGACAGAGAGACAGAGAGAGGGAAAGGAGAGAGCTCTGGTTATAGGAGACTCCATACTGAGACACGTGAAATTAGCCAGGCCTTTAGGGGCGCCAGCGGCAGTGGTCAGGTGTATCCCGGGAGCCAGAGCACCGGACATAGCAGGTAATCTTAGGGCTCTAGGTTAGCATAGGTTGTCTAAGATAGAGAGAGAGGAGAGAGCAGAAAAGGAGAGAACAGAAAATAAGGAGAGATGGCAGTTAGGTATGATTACAGTCAACATGTATAAGGTGAATGTATATTAGTGCAAAGTGCAAGCAGAGACTCCGGCAGGACTAACTATAACAGCATAACTAAAAGGGAGAGCCAGAAGGAAACACAAACATGAGGCATCCCTGAGATGTAAAGCAACCAATCACCTCACCGTCCACAAACCTGAGTGAACAATGAGAGTGGGGAGGACAGCATCTAAACATACCAGTTCACCTGAATACTCTACGTCCATGAGTCTCCCAGATCTGCTCCTTTACCTAAGGCTAATCTATTTACAAAAATGCTTGGCTAAATAAATAAGTTTTTAGCCTAGACTTAAACACTGAGACTGTGTCTGAGTCCCGAACATTAATAGGAAGACTATTCCATAACTTTGGGGCTTTGTAAGAAAAAGCTCTGCCCCCTGCTGTAGTTTTAATAATACGTAGTACTGACAGGCAGCCTGCATTCTTTGATCGGAGTAGGCGTGGCAGATCGTAAGACACCAACAGTTCACTCAAATACAGTGGTGCGAGCCCATTTAGTGCTTTAAACGTCAAAAGTAGTATCTTAAA